>CM071941.1:10315000-10587500 GCA_036784905.1 Acrossocheilus fasciatus
CTTTCCTCAACCATCATGCTGCCATATTTTTTGTGGGTGTAAGGTTTTGGTTTCCTTCGTTTTTTCACCAGACCTTTAGCTCATGTTGTGTCTAAGTAAATTTAACTAGCTTCAACCAGACACAAGCATCATTCTCAGCGCTGAGGATCGCATCTGTCGAGTTAGCTGCACTGATGACCCCAGCCGGCTCTGAAGAAGAGATTCAGCAGGTAGAGAGTCTCCATCTCTGTGTGCATATTTTGACTGTTCCCTAGTTACCGCTGGATTAATTGGCCCATCTGGTGAGACACAACTAGCCCGATGATCCCTTGCTCTTCAGTCTACCTGTTAGGAGCGTTGCAGGATGCTAGTTCGACTTGATGAATGTCTGGGAGCAAAGGTCCCTGTCATGTTGTGTCGAATGTTGAGGTCATTCAACAGCAGTTGTACCTGACAGCCTGAGGCGCCAAATGCTAAGCGCTCCCCCAAAACAAAAGAAAATAGTTGAAAAGGGTCTAAAGGCCACTCTTTGTTGTTGGCATTCACAAGAAATGTGAAATGAGGGTACGAAATCTTAAGGAAGGCCTGTATAATTAGGCTGGTTTCCAGTTCTACCTCACAGGAACCACAGCTGAAGGTAAACTGCTCAGCCTAGAATAAATCATGTGTAAAGGAGATCCAGCCTTGAAGTCTCACAGTGGACAATGTGACCTAGTTTTTTTCAGCATTACCTAATAATTTCACCTTTATGTTGAAATCCACAATATGCATGGATTAACGTGCATTGTAAATACTCTCAATGGGATTCTTTGTTTAATTTTTTGGTAACACTTTATTTTAAGGTCTCTTAACTAGTTGCTAATTAGCATGCATATTAATAGAATATTAGTCATTTATTAGTAGTAATTAAGCACATATTAATGCCTTATTCTACATGACCTTAATCTACATCCCTAATCCTACCCAATACCTAAACTTAACAACCTTACTAACTATTAATAAGCAGCAAATTAGGAATTTATTGAGGGAAAAGTCGTAGTTAATAGTTAATAAGTGTTCCCTATTCTAAAGTGTTACCAATTTTTTTTTTTAAATTCTATTTTGTTGCATTGCATTGCATTTTATTGCATTGCATTTTCATTGATTTTTGTTGGGTTTCTGTTTGTTTCTGGACCAGTAAAATAAGTTTACACTTTGAAGACTAATCATAAAAATAGTTTCAGCAGCGGCATGTAGGGTATTGACCTGTCAGTTATTTCACAAACCTACAGTATTAAAGTAAAGGAGTTTGTGTATTACCTCGGGTATGATTCTGTCTTAAATAAACGGTTGAAAGGCTGAGTACTCCGAGTTTATAACAAGCTGATTTAATTGGTCTGGCAATGAACCTGCAGACGCGGTTGAGTGAATTCTGATGGGGCGGTTTTGACAGGTGTCAGGTGCAACATGTCAGATGTCACTTTGATTACGCACACTGTTTGGTCTCTTATGAAATCTATATATCAGAGCTACACAAGCATGCTTAAGAACGTGTAAGTCTCTTGAAGTCATTATTATAAACATATATGCCTTTTAAAATAATTAAAAAATAATATAGTAATTAATAAAAATAATGTATAATATTAGTTGAATTAAAATAAATAAATAAATAATGTTACGACATATGTAATGCTTAATGCTGATCTGTGTGTCTGTGTAGTTTAAATTCTATTGATATTTATTTCCTCTTTTTATTAGGTGAATGGGCGTGAATTTTCCAAGTCTGGACATGAGGGAACAGTGGAGGCCATGCGGAAGGATCCCATCGTGGTGCAGGTGTTGAGGCGGGGGCCCTCGGCCCGGAACCAGAACAGTCTACAGGAAGTGTGTGTGGTGGATGTGTGCACTCAGACAGACATCACCTTTGAGCACATCATGGCTCTGGCTAAGATGAGACCCACCACCCCACCTGTGCCAGACATCTGCCCCTTCCTGCTGTCGGACAGGTACATACTGCTGCCAGATTTGTTAATTACATTTAGGCTTAAATAGATTAAGATTTAATCCTCATACTGTTTATTGTACTGTGTATTTGTCATTATTATACAATATTTTTTTTTAGTTACAATAACATTATTATTATTATTATTATTATTATTATTATCATCATCATCATCATCCTTATTTTGTAGTAGTAGTATTTTAATTAGGCAATGTTAATTAAATAAAATGTATTGAAATAAAAATGTAAAAATATTACATTTACTTCTATAAATATAAATGTAATTACAATATATGGGAGGTTTAATAATGTATAATTAAGTATAAATAAATAAAAAATATAAATGTAAATTGCTAAATATGAATTTAATTGTATCAATATGATAATATTATATATATATATGCAATTTTATATGTATATTTATATTCATAAATGTGTTATTTTATTTAATATTTATTTAGTATATTTATTTAGTATATTTAAATTATGTTTAACTAATTAAATTATTGTTCTTGTTTATTTATTTAAATGAAAATATATGAAAAAAATCTATTTTATATGTATATTTATATTTATAAATGTTATTTTATTTTAGATTTATTTACTATATTTATTTTATATAATATTTAATTAATTAATTATTCAATTATTAAGAATTAAATATTAAAATATTATTATTATTATTATGTTGTTGTTTTTTTTGTTTGTTTTTTTGTTTTTTTTTTAATAAATGCTACCTTCTCTTTTCTGCCATCCGAGTATGCATACTAATGGTGTCCTACCAGCGCATGTTGTCAAGAATTTCTTCATCACCAGGCAGCAGCCGTTACCCCCCTCCTCCCCATGAAATATCCCCCACTGCCATCATAAAAGTCACGCCAGGGCCTATGTGTAATTATTGTAGTGGCTTCCCTTATCCATTTCCTGTAATGAGTAGTATACAGGGTGATTAAAACCTAATGGAGTGCTAAAATATCAAACATGCTGGCACCGAGCTTTCTCTTGATGTTTTATACCCTTTTACAGCTTTCCAAGTGCTTCAGTTTGTCCAATAAGGCATGTGTCTGGGGATGATAGGCCACATCTGATTATTTAGCTCCTTATGTGAATGTGTTTTGTTTGGATTTATTTATGCTAATCTGTTTGTCTGGCTACAAGTAAGCAAAATCAAAGATTCAGCTCATTTGTGTGAGTGTGTGTGTGCTTTGCACAGATTGCTTAGGATCTTGGAACAGTGCATTTGCAATTGTACCCCAGCTTGATGTGTTAACAGATTAATGAGTATTGTTTGTAATTACATGCATCCCCCAGACTACAAACAGATTCTGTTATCTTTTGTGGTGTGTAACGCATGGCTTGAGGGTCGGTCTATAGTTCAGGCATATGAGGCACAAATCTAGCCTAGCGTATAAAGTTGGTTTCTCTCGTTCTCTCTTTCTCTAGTTGTCATTCCATTCAGACTATGGAGCATGAATATTTTGATTGTCCAGAATATGTGGCCAGCACTCAGGCAGAGGTGGACAGGGCAGTTGAATTTGAGTGTGAGGTAAGTAAAATGCTTTCTGAAATCATTTGAATAGTAATGTATATACACCTGGTGTAAACAGCCATCTGGTGACCCGATAACAGACAGTCAGCCCAGCTATTTATACCTGACTTTACATGCGCCTCAAATGCATGGGACTCTGTGGAGTGATTGAATAAATCAGTACAATATCAGTCAATGCATGCATGAAAAAAAAAAACATTTTTTTAAAATAAATACAGCTATTTTTATTGCATGCTTCGCATAATTTACAACATTCAGTTAGCAGTTTTTTTTGTATTCAGAAAGAATACATAAACATACATAAACATGAATACTTCCTTATCTATTTTGTAGTATTATTATTTACGTACCATTATACTGTTATTATTTGCATATTTATGAATCATTTCAATAAAATTATCTGAATTAAATGTTAACAGAAAGATGGATGTACTGGTTTCAATTAATTGTAAAAAAAAACTTCAAAAATAAGAGTTTCAAAAGGCATTTTCCTTCGCTATTAATGTTTCAAAGTAGCATGTTACAGATGGAGAACCCTCAAACGATACTATTATTCCTTTGACTAATAAACAGGGGGGCAGATTAGACTCCACTGAGGTGTAATTAGTTTTATTTTAGTGACATTAATGTTCTTTCCTACTGTGTCTCATGCTCATTTGGAAAAACAAATGCATATGTGTTAATGAATCATTATTTGTAATAATGGTCCCACTTTATATTAGGTGGCCTTAACTACTATGTACTTTAAATTAATAATTTGATACAATGCACTTATTGTGTACATGTTTTTACATCGTACTTATATTTTTAAAAATACCTATATGAAATTACATCTGTAATTAATTTCTGTAATTACATTTATAATTACACTGTCAACCCATCCCTCACACCTTAACCCACCCTTAAACTTACCCATACCACCAAACCTGTCCCTAACCTTACCCGTATCCCTCCTCAATAGCAGTAAAAGTGTTTTGCAATACAATATGACCACAATAAGTACATTGTACTTATTTTTTGATGCAAGTTCATAGTAGTTAAGGCCACCTAATATAAAGTGTAACCGTAATAATTGTTTGTTGGTGCATAAACAGCTTGTCAACAGATCATATTTTTCTGTTTTCGTGTACGGTAATAGTTTTTATGTTAGCAAATTAGTTTTCATTCTTGGATCTGTTTATCAAAACTGCATAGTGCATGCTATGCAGGATTTATGCACAGTAATAACTGTCCTCCATATGTCCTGCATTATTCTTCATGCCTGGACGAGCCTCTTCCATGCGAGATAACTTCAGTCTGTCCATCACGAGAACATCCTTCAGGCCAAGAGGAAAGTCTGACAGAACCACTTTAGCTTTCCGAATATGGCACATATCCTGGATTAATACTATGATCTGTAAAATTATCACAGCGATTTGCCAGTTCCATCACCGGCAGCACTAGTTTAAGGGAGATTGTGTGGATTACTTTGCTTGGCGGGTCGACTGATCCTTTTTGATGAGCATGTGGTCTGAACAATAGACTTGCAGAAAATATGAAGTATCGCTGAGCTTCTCCAGCAGATCAATATGAAGCCGCATTAAAGCTGCTGGTGATGAATTACATCCATTGTGCGGACTGACAGTAACCCAGATTCAGCTGAAACACGAGGGTTAGCCTATTTTAATCACACCTCAGATGTGGCCGTGAAGATGTTGGTATCTCATTTTTAGAAATGATTTGCCAAATAAGGACACTTGACAGTTCGGTGTATGTGTTCTTGAAAGAAAAAGGAAAACCTCGTATAGTCGAGGTGGTAAATCTGGTTAATGTAGAGGGTGGAGCGGTTGATGTATGACGCTAGTGCTCGGTCAGGACCATCGACCGATAAATGAGCCGTTCTGCTTGACTGAACCGAGGCTGGTGTTCGTGGGATGTCGAGATGTGGCTAACTGCTCTCCTTTGACAGATGAATGTCTCTCAGATGCAGTCCTGTCACTTGCACCAGGCTTCATTCTTGACATATAACCCCTCTGCTTGCTTGATTATATCATATTTCACGGGGCACATCTTTTTGTAGGACACGTTTGATGTTCTTTGTAGGCGAAGGAACCCGTTACCAGTCATCCTTTTCAGCCTTATGTGAAGCCAAACATTTAAGATGACTTTACTACTCTAAAACAATGCAATCGGTTGTTGAGTTTAGAAGCTTAGAAATGTACTTAGTGAAATGTACTGAACTGCAGTAGTTGCTTTCATAAGAAAATAAATGCCTTGAAAATGAGCATAAAGGTAATTGTCTGAGAACAGCTGAGCTCATAGTTGCTCATGTTTCTGTTCATTCTGGATGTCTGTTCCTTTTTCTTGCCCTTGAAATACAAAAGAAAAGGTCATGTTCGGTTTGAATGGAATAAATGAGATGTATGGATGTCTCATGTATTTTAATATATCTGGATGTTTATGTGTTACAGGAGATTGAACTCTGTCGAATGAACAGCCAGGAAAAGCTGGGTCTTACTCTCTGTTACCGCACTGATGATGAGGAAGATACAGGCATTTTTGTTGGCCAGGTGGGTAGTTGTAATTTTTTTGTAATTGTAAAATTATGGTCATCATTTGGACCTGGAATTTAATTTAATTTTATTTTACAACAGGGATGTAAAACTGGTTATGCATGGACAATGAAATTGCTGTCCTAGTTCAACATTTTCTGAAGGTTAATCAACGCCTTTTATATACAGTGTATTAAAAAAGGAAAAAGTTGGCATTTTTAATAGTTTCCAGACTCCATTTTGTGGTTTTTAATGCAGCAGTTCAATTTACAGACAAAGATCTACTGAAAATGAACTGAATCATGTGTTTAGAACAAAGAATGGTAATTTGGTGATCTGTGTTCAATTCATTAGCACACGTTGTTCTCACCTGTAAGATGTGGCACCAAGCATCAAATTTGATGCAGGCAATCAAATTAATCATACCAAACCCTTTTTAACAGCAATTTAAATTTTCTGAAAAGTAATTAAAAGATAAAAGCTCAGTTTGATCCATTCTCATTGTTCCACATCACAAGTGTTTAATATGGAAAATTTTCCTGGTTCCCAAAGTTCAAATGGCAGACGACTAGTCAAGGACCAGGACTGAGCCAAGCATGAAGAGAGCAAGTCAAGTTTGGAAAATTATTCTGCATACAGACAGTTCTTTTGCAGTGTTTTAATTGCTGATTTTAATTAGCAAGCAATGGCTCCCCTCTTGTCTCCCGTGGAGTGTAAAATGGCACTTTTTTATCTCTCACCTACTTGACACACCAAAGGAAAACAAAGGCTGAAAACAGGGACTGCATATCGACCGAGAGAACTCTAGCTTATTGAACAGATATTGCCTGTTCTTACACCATTTCTCGCTCAGAGATATGTAAATGAGGAGCACCTGACATCAAACAAGGGGAACTGCTTCTCCTTTATGTTTTATCTCTAGAAAATGTATCATAAACAACCTACAGAAATGTTCTATTAATATGGTTGTTTTAATTAGTATGCTGAATATATGAATATGTATTACTTTTGGGGGGAAACAAGGAAAATATTCCCACATCCTTTATATATTCCTTGCAGTATTCACTTCCCATCCATTATATATTATATGGGGGCATTATATTGCCTTCTTTTGTAAATAGTTTGAAAGGAATTGATTTTTCTCATTTTAGAACAGATATGCAAATTAATCTATTACAATAATGAATTCTTTTTGTGATAAGTCCTGGAATTATTGCTGGTGTGTTGAGATGAATTATGACAATTTACATATTGATGCCATGTTTGTTGTGCTGTTGATAGGTTGAGCTCAACAGCATAGCTGCGAGGGATGGACGCATCAGAGAGGGAGACAGAATTTTACAGGTGGGAAAAATGTAATTTTTTACACACATTTACACATGCTCGTTTATAACCTAAAAATGATTATCCATCATCCCATTAATGCAGATGATGATTTTGATTATTTATTTGGTAGATACAATGGGTCCAAAATTCTGGTAACGCACTGACATCTATCTATCTTAAAAATGTATTTAAAAAAAAGGTGGTGTAAAATTAATGTAAATTTATATATATATATATATATATATATATATATATATATATATATATATATATATATATATATATATATATATATGAATAAAACAGTAATTTCTTTTTTTTAAATATATTTAAAATTAAATAAAGAAAATGTAATGACTTCCCACTATATAGTGCTTTGCATGTGTGTGTCTGAACAAATCTTGGAAAAGAAAAATAGTAGGCTGCTAGGAAATAAACTGGAAAACCATGATAAATTGCACTTAAATATCAGTTTTAAATGGCTCTGCTTTTTCAGAATGTAGACCAAGTTGGTGTGACATTCAGCAGTGACAGTAGGGTTAAAGGTTTGCAGAATTTATGGGCAAAGGAAGATAAAGAGAGAGCGAGATACAAAAGACACTAGGCATCTGTAGATGTAACCATGAGGGAGATGAACACAGTGGTTCAGTGCACGTCTGTCTCACTCTCTCCACCCCTATTATCTTCTTTTGACAGTGCCATTACTCTATAGAAGAAAAGATGAACGGCACCTGTCAAAGGCTGCTTAATTGTGTGTCTGGGCGTGTACCACCACAACAGCTTTTTATAAATGCTGTGGCTCCTGCAGCCCAGTCGGCAGTCTTAGTAATCGATGCAAAGTCTCTCCTCCAGTAAATGCATAATTGACTGGAGGTTGTTGTCTCAGAAGGGGGGCCTAGTTTTGGGGTGGGTGAGGAAATGCAATTTTGCTCCACTTCTGTCACTGATGAAGTGTACTTCCGGTATGCAGATCCTGACACTCTGCCATTATCTTTGTTTGTACGTAATTGTCTCTCTGTGTCCATGTTTCTTCCAGATAAACGGTCATGACGTGCAAAACAAGGAAGAGGCTGTCGCTCTCCTCTCAAATGAAATTTCCAGATCCATAGTGTTACTTGTCACCAGACCTGAAGGACAGGTGAGACTGGTAGCCAATCTTAGCCCACATTAAGTGCCACAGTTCTGGTGTGGATTTTTAATTTAAATATTTTTGTGAGCTAATCACCTGAGACTAGAGCCACATGATGTCAGTAAAATTCTGATTGTTTAATCCCTGTTGAAAAAAATAAAAACAGCATATGCCGGTTAGGTATGTTTTGATGCATGACCATCTTAAACCAGCTCACAGCCAACTAAGGACCAGCTTAAACCAGCTCAAACCAGCTGCCATGCTTCAAAACCTACCTAACCAGCATATGCTGTTGTTTTTATTTAACAGGGATCCCAAACCCTTCGCAAGTGACTATACTTGGCTTTGATGTAAATGGCAGCAAAATGCAAATTTACAATGTCCATTTACTGCTTTAAAAAGCCCTCCTAAAAGACTGTATAAATGGTAAAATTTCTACCAAAGCTTGTAAAAATATGTATTCCACCAGAATACACACCTATTTTGGAATGGCCAGCAAAGGAAAAAGATGCTTTTTTGCAGTTATGCCATCTACTATCGCATGATATGCCAAACCTTGACCCCTTGGTTGGCCCAGAAGTTGTGAACCCTATTGGGATCTTCTCTTTTAGATGGATGTAAGCTGGCTTGATGAAGACCATCAAGATTTCCTAGAGGAGCTGAAGATGGAGATTTTAGAAGAACAGAAAAAGGAGGGAATTCTTCAAACAGCTGGTTGTGTAAAGCGGGTAAGTGTGACCCTATTTGCCAAAGTTCCTTAGCACCAAGTCTTGATGTTATGACAGGCATTAAAGGATTGTGTCTGTTCTTGTTTTGCAGTCTAAAAGACATGAGGATGCCTCAGCAAGTACCGATACAGCAACATGCTCCTCTACCATTCTGGAGAAGGACAGTGGCGTGAAATGCAGCTTTGAGGAGAGCTCTGAACATGAATTGCTCTCTCATCCCCAAACATGGACTCAAAGACAACTTCGGGACAGGTGGGAAGCGGGCTCGCATTTGGTTCCTATGGACACCGTAAGCTTGACCAGGCAGGAGAAGGGTCAGGAGGGCAAGTTGAGCGAGAATTTCCAGCAACTCCTGGAGCTCAAGTGCCAGATCCGTAATAGTGGTGAATGCGGGTTGGTCTACAGGCGAAGCAGTACTATCGAGTGCAGCCTGACGGAGCAGGGCGGAAGTGGAGTGGCACGGGAGCTGCACATGCTCAACGAAGAGCTGCGCAGCATTGAACTTGAGTGCCAGAGCATCATGCAAGCCCACCAGCTGCGCAGGAGCAAGCACGACTCTCCTCGAGCAGATAAGGAAAGTAGACTGCGTCGTGGCAAGCTTGCGGATATCAACGAACACCCTGAAAGACTACAAAGTGAGAAGTTCAGAGATAAAGACAGCTCTAGTGCCTACAATACAGCCGAAAGTTCCCGCTCGACTCCACTGGGAACAGAAGGTTCACCAGATCACTCTCTACAGCATCGAGTTCACCTGACCAATCAGAGGAACCTTCGGAGTACCCAACACTTGCAGAGTCCCTATAATAGTCCCATCTTGTCTTTACCCAGCCAAAGTAGCCCTACTTGCAGTCGTGCCCATACGTACACCAGCTCCACACCACCCTTACAGACCCCCATCACCAGTCCTGGTTCACAAGGACCCAGCCAGGCCTTCTCCAGCAGCTTGGAGCAAAGCCCCAGCAACCCCTCGGAGTCCGACCCAGCACTTCCAGCTGATGATGAGCGCTGTGAGAGAGAAAGAAACCGGAATAGGGTTGCAACCGCTCGGCACTCCCAATCACCCTACCACAGCAACACCACAATAACCCAGCCTCCCAGCACACGACACTACCAGAGTTACCTACAGCTCCTACAACAACATTCCTCTTCCTCTCTGGAGTACTCCCAGAGCCAGCTTAGCCTCCTCAGCCTCCGTGGACGGCCTGGACCCTCACCACCTGGCCGACTTGAATGGAAGGTCAAAGTACGAGCAGACGGAACCAGGTATGTGGCACGTCGGCCCGCACGGGACCGCATCCTGCGCGAACGAGCCTTACGGATCCGGGAGGAACGCAGTGGTGGGATGACTACAGATGACGACGCAGTCAGCGAGTTGAAGATGGGCCGGTACTGGAGTAAAGAAGAACGCAAGCAGCAGCTAGCACGGGCCAGAGAACAGAGGCGCAGGAGGGAGTTCATGCAGAGGAGCCGGCTTGAGTGCCTCAGGGAGACCATGGGGACGGCAAGTGGAGAGGTCAGCATCCTGGAGCTCAGCCATAAGAAGATGCTGAAGAAACGAAACAAGAAGATCCTTGACAACTGGATGACCATTCAAGAGCTCATGAGCCATGGAGCACGAGCACCTGAGGGCACCAAAGTTCACAATGCCTTCCTGTCAGTCACAACAGTTTAGTGAAAAGCATGACCCCAGGTGGTCTCAGTTTATGTACTTGCCTCATTCCAAGTGGCCATTTTATAAAGGTGAAGATGCAGATATTTTTCATGTTTTGTGAAACTGAGTAATACTTTGTGAAAACTCAACTAAACTCAAGACTTCAAGAAATGTGAATGTTCAAAAACTCTTTTGATACACTGACACGTTGACACTACCGTTACAGACCTCGCTGTGTTTTCATACTAGAATGTATAAAAGACGGTTTTAATAGGATTTTACACACTACATTGTGGTTTAATGTAGTGTTTCTTCCCATGCATTTGCATTTGTATTTTATAAATGGCAAGTTTTCATGCGATATAAAATACAGTACTTGAATATCGGCTTTTGCTGCCATTACATCTTTTAAATCTGAAATGTAAATATCTGTAACTGTTCTTATTAAGATCTTCATGGGTTAAGGTCTTCATTGCAGTTTAATGGGTTTACAAGAGTTGTTTGACATACCGCACGATGTTACCATTTTAATGGTATTGTATACAATACGTACGATTTTTGTACTGTTCTGTATGAACATTATTTATATTTTTGAGTCTAATAAGTTATCTTATTCCATCTTTATAATGCCAAATGACCCAGTCTGCATCTCAGTCAAGCGCTAAACATGGAGTTTCTACCACTCTCATTGTGCCTTGTATAGAGGCTCATTTTTCTACCACAGGTTGTGAAGAGACACCTTGAGTAATCTAGCTGTCATGTTTTTAGTCTCTTTTTGATGTGTAAAACAACTTTGTAGCCAGGTCTATGTGTTCTAGGTGTGCTACATGAGGAAAAAAAGATAATAAATTATTGTTATATAACTAAAAAATTTGCAGTCTTGTAATCGTTCCTTCTCAAACAATGGTTTCCAGTCTTTCAGAAACCAAACCGTTAAGAATACAAAGATATTTGTAGCTTCCAGCTGTGATTGATTAGTTTTCTTGATTGACTGCTTGAACTAATTAAGCTTGAGATCCAGAACTGCATTGCTGAGATAAACTGTGATTATATCATTAGAGTCAGACAACATTGGCATTTGTCTGATTCGCATCTCATCCAAATACCACAACTGTCATTGTTAAACTGACATCCTGGCAGGCAGTTGTGTTAAAATCAAATCTGTTTGACTGGAAATGTAATTCTTTGCATAAATACCTAAATGTTTATCTTGCCGTCAGACCATCAAACACTGCACTGTAATTGATGGAAATGTTCTTAGGTATTAGTGTAGGTAAAATTTATGTAAAGAGAGCTGTTAAGATATTATGAAGTTTACTTTTCTTCCCAATTAATGAATTGTTCAGTCTTATTTTAGGCATAATCCTCTCAAAATTGTTATAGTTATGCTTAAATGCTCAATTTGCAATATAATTTGCATATAAGATATATTCTCTGAAAACAAGTTTATCTGATGCAATTTTGTTTGCACAATTAAATTTGTCATTTTAAGGATGTTGAAAATCAGAAAAAATACCAATTAATATGACAGTATGACACAAAGATCATTTGATATTAGTTTGGTAATATGTGCAGATTATTTTTTTTACACAGATTGTTCTGAATGGATGAAAGCTGCCTGAGGTTGTTAGGATGGTTTGTGTGTGAGGGAGGTTGGAGGCTTTTTGAAGTCTAATGTTTTTCATCTTTGCTATGAATGTGTGCTGCATGTAAAAACCTGTCTGCCTCTGTTTCAAAGTGATAACACTAACGTAGGTCTCATGCACGGGTGCCGTAAACCTCAGCTGTGTTGAGTCACTTGAACACTGATTTCATTGAGACCCTTTTGAACATGTCCAGGGTCCAAAACACTGGGCAAAACTTTGTTAAAATTGACTTTAGCAAGTAAATAAACCAGTTATTTAACAGTTAGCTAGTAATTTTATTGTAATTGTAAGAATGTATCCATAATCACCTGTGTAAGCTGATAGAAAGCTTTTTTGTGTTACTGATAAATCAGAAGGATTGCCAACAAAATGCATGCCACAGGAGCTCAGAATACGTTCTTGAATATTTCAGCATGTGGAGGTTTTTGTGATTCCATCTTCTCATCATAAATTCTCTCCATTTTTAGATGTTCAATCTTTAGATTCTTTCCATCTTTCATGATTTCAATCTTCAGCCTAAGCTGAACTCTCAGGTTTATGATTTTTTCCTAATTACCAGCTACAGAAATTGCTCCTGTCTTGCATTATGGCCCTGCTGTGTAAGGATATTCTCTCGGACTGAATGTGACGAAAAGATGCTGTATTATGTATGTGTGCCAGTCGTTTACCTCGTTAAGGTTCTCTTTCACATTTATTTATTCATAAATGCTCATTATGACTGACAGAGCGGAGACTTGTGAAACGAGAGAAGGGATATCAAAGCAAGTGCCTTTCCCCCCTCACCGTCTCTCTCTCTCTCTCACACTCTCTTTCTTTACTTTACCACAAAGAATAATGGAGACCACTGCTGTCAATCCATGTGATATTCACACTTCACATAGAAGAAGAGCTTTATCTTCTTTAAAGTAATAGTGCACCCAAAAAACGTCTGGAAATTTCTGTCATCATTTACACTCACCCTCGCATCATTCCAAACCAATGTTGTTTTCTTTCGTGTAACACCATTAAAATAGGGGTCCATAACCTTGACATTTCCATTTGTCCATTTGTAGTACCACTTTTCTTGTTAACTGCTGAAAAAATTCATCCATCCATCCAACCAGCCAACCAAGAATCTTGATCTATCCATTCATCTATCCATTTGAATATTTTTTAAGTAAAATTTAAATACGTAATTAAGCAAAATCTACTTAACTAAGTTATCTAAAATTAGTAAAGGAAATAAATAAATTTAACGTGGCCAGGTAGAGTTTGATGAGTAATTTCTACTTAATTATTTTAAGTTTACCCTACAATACTCAAGTACGTTTCACTCAGTCATGGTTTGTAAACTTTACCCAAACAACATAGCGCTGAAAAAAAATGTGGTTAAATGTGGTGCATTTTTATGTGGTTAAGTTACAAGCACATATGTAAGCAAGTAGACTGCTCGTTATTCATTTTAAGGTAATATGTTGATTCAATATTAACTGAATACTTGGTACATCATACACAATGACGGTGGCAATCAGAGAATAGTGTTTGAGTATGAATGGGTCATTTTGAAGAAAAAATTAACTCCAAATGTCACAAACCAGCAAGTTACTTAACCTTACAACAAAAGCAACCACAAAACAGCCTAAATACAGCTGGAAAACAGCAACAACAACAAAAAATTACCTTATGAATTATTCATGCCCATGATGGGAACAACAATCGTAACTTTGATATTTACTTAAACAATATTTGTAAAAATAACAAACAATTCAAGTAAAATATACTTATAAGTTCAAACTTTAAATTCTACAAGCTTCAATTGAGTACTAATATTGAATTTACTCTTTTATTTAAATTCTTGCCTGAACTAAATTATTTAATGTAGAAATTACATTTGTTTTTCTGTAGTATTTACTTCCCCACAAAACTTCATTTTTATCAGTGCATCATCCATCCATCCATCCATCCATCTGACAATCCAAATCTATCCATCCAGTCGACTATATTCATCTATCCATCTGTCTCTGCCCAACCAACCGTCCAACCAACCAACCAACCAACAATCTTTATCCATCCATCCATCTGACCATCCATATCTGTCCATGCATTTGACTATCTTTAGCTATCCATCCATCCATTAATCCATCTATCCGATCATCCATATCTATCTGACAATCTTTATCCATCCATCCAACCAAACAACCAACAATCTTTATCTATCCATCCAGCTATCGATCCATTCAACTAACCAACCAACCAACCAACCAACCAACAATCTTCATCCATCCAACCAAACAACCAACCAACAATCTTTATCTATCTATCCATCCATCCAACTAACCAACCAGCCAAGAATCTTTATCTATTCATCCAACCATCCATCATCCATCCATCCATCCGACAGTCCATATCTATACATCTACTCAACTATATTCATCTATTCATCCATCTGTCCATCCAACCAACCAACCAGCAATCTTTATCAATCCATCCAACCAACCAACAAACCAAGAATAATTATCCATCCATCCATATTATCATCCATATCTATCCATCTATTTGACAATCTTTATCCATCCATTTATCCAACCAACCATCTTTATCTATCCATCCATCCAACCAACCAACAATCTTTATCTATCCATCCATCCATTGTTCCAACAATCCATAACTATACATAAATTCAACTATCTTTATCTATCCATTCATTCATCCATCTATCTATCTATCATCCATCCATTCATCCATTGTTCAGACAATCCATATCTATCCATCAATTCAACTGTCAAATGTATCCATTCAACCAACCAACCAACCAACCAACGATCTTTATCTATCCATCCATTCAACCAACCAACTATATTTATTTATTTATATATTTATTCATCATCCATCCATCCATCCATCCATCTGACAATCTTTATCCATCCATACATGCACTGACAATCCATTCAATATATACTGTATACAGTATATATATATATATATATATATATATAGATGTAGAGAGAGAGAAAGAGAGGGGAGAGAATTATATAGTATTATCTTTCACATTCAAGTGTTTCACTATACCTATAAACATTGTTTGTAAAAAAAAAAAAAAAAAAAAAAAAAAAAAAAAGTAAATAAATAAAAAATTCCACTGAAAAATTACTCTAAGTTGGGAACGACATGAGTAAATAATAACAACCAGAACATTTGTGAGTCTAGACAGACTGAATACACAGATAATTCTCCTGACAAAACATCTCTGCTGATAGTGTGTAATGACTATTCATTTCTGGGGTGTAGAGTGTCACATTCCTTTTGAGTTTTTGGTGTACTTGAGCTGAACTCAGCAGTATTTGATTTTTTCTCTCCCTTAACATCCTTTGCATGCTTTTTGAAGCTCCAGCTCTCAGAGCTCTCTATGCCCGTTGGGAAAGCAGAGACATGAGAGAGCATGACAGAAATAATGGGGTGAATCCAAAAACAAGGGCAGATGAAAAGACAAAAGAACAGAGAGTTGACAGGGTGGGAGGTGAACAGTAGTGTATCTTTTCTGTATAGCCATCTTCTGACTTTGATGATGGACACATAGTCTGTGAAACTGCCCTGTGGACTTTTGTTGCTTTCTGGCATTTTTTTAATGAGCTATCAGACACAACACTGCAAACTTGAGTTTGTAAGAAATAAGATGCAGGTGAAAAGTTAATAGATAAATTCAGGTCAGAGAGCTACTATTATTGTTAACTCAAACTATTAAATTTATTAAAATGAAATAACAATTGAAATACAGTTAAAATACAATCTACTTGAAATAAAATTCATTTAAATTAAAGTATTAAAATAACTTAAAATTAAAAATGAAATAAAAATAAAGCTAATAGAAATATAAAATAATAATTAAAATAACAAAAGTACTATAAATAAAAAAATAAATTAAATAAACACGGGGTCAAAATTGAATAAACTATTCTTTTTTTCAGTGTATGAAAGTAAAAATAATACTATAAAAATAATGTAACGTGTTTTAATTTGCAAAACAACTGTTCGATTTTTCAATTGTTTTTTTGCATTCAGAGATCCTACTGTGAGTGTTTTGAAACTACAATATATTGGATGCAAAGTCTTGAACGTCTGAAACAGTGTCTGGCATAATTAAAGGCTTATACTGTGAGACATCAGTGCCCATGTTGAGATTCATTGAACAATGGCTCTTAATCCCACAGTAAGCAGCTGTTTGTGCATGGAGATGGAGTCAACCTGAAAATAAGGCAGTTCTCCTCCAAACACGGCAACAACTCTAATCCTCCACACGGCATTACGGATTCATGTTTCATATTCAGAAAAACAACACTTGCACACACTGAGAACAAAAGGAATAATTTGCAGGCAAGGAGAGATAATGGCATAGACAGAAGTAAGAGAACAATAGACAAGGACAGCTGTAGATCTTGGCAGGGTTGGTGACTTTGTGCCACGTAAAGGGACTGCAGTGTAGGCAGAGATAAAATGACCTGAAAGGAATAATTCACCCCAAAATAAAAAATTGCTGAAAATGTACTCACCCTCAGGCTATGTGGATCAGTTTGTTTCTTCTTTAGAACTTATTTGGAGAAATTTAGCATTACACCAATTGCTCACCAGTGGATCCTCTGCAGTGAATGGGTGCCGTCAGAATGAGAGTCCAAACAGCTGATAAACATGCAGCTTTTTACTTCACAAGACATTAATTGATGGACTGGAGTGGTGTGGATTACTTGTAGATTATTGTGATGTTTTTATCAGCTGTTTGGACTGACGACACCCATTTACTGCATAGGATCCATAAGTGAACAAGTGATATAATGCTACATTTCTGTACAGATGAAAAACAAAATAATAATCTTGGATGAGTAAATTTTCAGCATGTTTTCCATTTTGGGTGAACTGTTCCTTGAAGTCAGAGTTGGTAATTCTAGAAACATGAAGGACAGTAACTGATGTCCAGTGTCAATGTTAAGGAAAGTTTCATTTTATGCAAAAAAAAAAAAAAAAATCAGTAATGCATGATGACTGAAAATCCATTCAGCCTCCATGCTCAGATCTCAGCAGGTGCGCTACGCATTTCAAACTCCCTTCTGGCCACCTCAGCTCTCATTGGTTTGTTAAGGTGCAGTTTTTAGCACAGGCAAGTTTTGGCAGTCAAAAACATGAGCACACAGGAGGAGAAGCACAATTATAATTAGCTGAGCTGACAACATGCCAACGGCTCACACTCACATACTTATCAGCCTCATTTTGTCTTCTCTTTATTCCTTTCAAAAGAAAGCAATGTTCAATTTGTTTATACTGATTTTGTTGTGTTTCAAACACCATTTCAAGCAATTATCCAGAGTGAGAATCTGGAGTAATACACTGACATTAATGGAAACTAGTAAGGCTTGGGTATTGTGGATCAATTCTGCTGCATTATTATTGTTTTTTGTTTTGAATAGGTCATGTTTTGCAGAAATTTGGCAGCTTGATGGATGTTTATTCAGAAAGGAAACGGTAATGTTTTATGGCAAAAGATAATGCTCAGCTGAAAGCTTTCTTCGCTTCAATAGCTGCTCAGTTCAGCTGTATTGATCCAGCACAGGTGAGATGTTTTCTTGGCATGCCTCATAGATCCTCTCATTGTTGTTTAACTCTTTTGTAGCTCACCAGTCCTTCAAAAGGCCCTCTAAAGATTTGCTCAAAGCCTTGGCAAGAGCAAAGGACGGCAACACACAGAACGATTCTTTTTGATGCTTTTGTATCTTTCAAACCCAATTTCTTTACTAATCGGAGTTTCAATTGGATTAAATGAGCCTAAGTGGCCTATGCGGAGTCTTTTTTTCTCCATTTACATTTACACATTCAAAAAGTCTTATGATTCATTGGTCCATACATACTCTGTTGATGAATTTACATGAACTCAAATCTGATGAAAAAAGAATCCTGGTATTTCAAATGAATGCATTTGGGTCATTGACATCCTGCGGTGTGACATGCTGTATTCCATATTAACATCATTTTGTTAATTAATTCTAGTTATTATGCATGCAGCTTTATGAGCTCATATTGAGAGACTAAATGGAATATTTGCATTTTTAAAAACTCATTTGTTACACCGCTGAACCGTTTAAAATGAACTATATGGTATACGGTAGTATATGGAAGGATAGTAACAATTTGCCATAAAGTTAAATTCAGTACCATTAGTTAATTCAAAATGAAAAATGCATTTATTAATCTTAGTTAATGTTAATTTCAACATTTACAAATACATTATTAAAATGAAAAGTTGTGTCTTTTAATATTATTTTTTATTATTATTTATTAATGGACCTAAGCTAACAATGAACAGTTGTATTTCTATTATTAACAAAGAATAATAAATATTATAACAAATGAATTTCTCATTGTTAATGCTAACTAATAACCAAAAATATTCATTAATATATACTAAAATATATACTTTCCTAAATGCATTCATAGTTCAACCTAAAATTTTGATATTGATTTAAAAAAGAAAATTAATTCATTCTGTTTTTTTTTTCCCTTTTAAAATAATTGCATCCACTATAGTGGTGCACATTGTTCAGATTCGCTCACCAATATTCTGAGTGCTGGATTTAATAAGCATGAAGTGGCATGTGCCAATCAGCCATATGGAGTTTCCTTTCTTCCTCAAGCTCCAACACTCACAAATGTTTTTGGTGCAGAAAGTGAGACTAATTTTATGAACATGACTATGGCTGGTCTTCCACTTTTTTTCTTTCTCCGTGAAAAACTTTATGGTGGTGTGAGATCTGACAGCCCACTCCTGTTCCGACTGAGGAGCACAGATGGCGCCCCTCTCATAGAAATCCTTTAGAAACCCCTTTGAAGCCATAAAAAAAAATGAAGAGCGAATGAAAATAAATTAAGAGATCCACTCAAGAAGATTGAACTGGCTGAATCAGACTTTATAGGAACCAGAAGTGTGATCGCCGGACTTTTATTGCAGAAAGAAGACTGATGTTTGATATTTCACATTGTGGCAGCTTATTGATTTATTTTATCTTATCATTTGATATGCAATCAACATTTTAGCAGAGCACTGAGTTCAGAAGTATTGCTTCTCTTCTGAACTAAAAGGAATTTAATTGAAATATGGCACTTTATTCCACGATAAATACAGTGTTAAATCACTCTAAAAGTGCACAAACTGCAGGATGTATAATGCCAGAGTCAGACATGCACTTCTGTAATCAATAAAAGATTCATTTGAGGAAAGGATGTGAGTGTATAAGTAAACGCCCAGTCACTCTGCGTGCAGACTAATCAGATTACCTGACAGCAAGACAAAGAGTCCTACATGGAGATATTGATTCAGCTAATTAAGCTCAATAAAAGTTGTGTTTGTGATTGGAATCATAACCAAAACCAGTCGATGCAAGAGAGTCTGCAAATGAGACTTGTTGCATTTGTGTATCCAGTGTATTGGACATACTTTGGCGCCACATTACTTTGGCTCCAGACTCTTGTGTTAGCTTGAGTGCTCTTGAGTAACTTGTGTTCGGTGTGAAGATGGGATCTCTGCCTATATGTCTTGGAAAACCTTTTACTGAATTGAATTACAATTAGTTTGGATGAATTGCAAAAATGCAGAATTGTGAATCAACGCTGAATTTAAGGGAGCGTAATTAAAGTTATATTTTAAGTAAAATTTAAAGTGAATATTAAAATAAAACATGACTGCTTTAAATGTATATCTAAAACACACTGTATGATTTATACTAGTCCTTTACAATTGTTTAGTATGACCATATGTTCTCTTTTCCTGCATGTGTCCTGGCCAGGATTTCTAAATTGCCTAAATGCCCAGGTTTTGGCTTTGTTTTCGTATTGTTTTCATACTTGCTGAAAGGCTGAAAAGTGATTTGACAAATAGCATGCAGTCATTGTACATAATCAACATGGCAGGCAAGAAGGTGGGATCTATGAGAACGGCCAAATATGTGTACCTATAGTTTATAAGGACTGTAGAACGCACTTCTTTAGTAAAAACAAAGCCAAAAGCCAGACATTTTGGGCAATTTAGACATTTAGAAAAGAAAAAGAGGACATATTGTTATACGATAGTTGCTTGTCAGAATGTACGAACATTATCCCAGCTATAAGCCATATCACACTGTTGGATATTATTCAGACTGTAACAGTAAATGTAAAAATGGACAGGTTTTAACTCGTCAATTCGTGACATGTTTGGTGACTGTGAGCTGCATTCATATGTGGAATTGCAAGCAAAAAATAGCATTAATCTCTAGCATTAATTTTGATCATGAGAACGAAAAGTGGAACAAAAATGAAGACGACGTGTGTGGAGCAAGTGGTAGTTTGTTGATGTTGCACTAATTGCGTCATCGGTTTCTGTGCTTGTAATGATTTTTTTATTTGACAGTCATAGTAGGAGAAGCCACACTGCAGGACTGTGCCTCAAAACTTCTGGCATTGACAGAATATCATCAGAGGTAAAATCTGATCGCAGTGCTCATTATTCGGTTGTCAGGGAATATGTCAAACTGACTAGGATAACTAGGATAAGAGGAATGTTTTGCATTTAGACGGCCAAACTGAGGCCAAAATTGTACCGTGTGCAACCATCTCAACATTTTATTTTTAGTATTTTTAAAAAAATATTTTCATGTCAACGTTACGATAAATGTTGTCATACACACAACATACGGGGTAAATATAATCTACAAAAATTTGTATATTTACATTTCATGGAAAAACACTTCATTTCCCAGAATGCTCTAATTTGCCCAAATTGTGATGTGATCAAACATGTCCATAGTTAATGTGATGGGCTACACCTGTCTGCTAAGACCTTGTGTGAACTTGAGGAACACTGCTTTTTTATTTTGTTGATTAAAAGTAATTGCAAAAATTGGCTGCAAAAAGTTAAGTTCGTTCTGAGAAAGTTCTAGCACCATTTGAGAAAAAAAGCAAGACCAAGTGAAAGAGAAGGATTTAGGGCACACAAAAAGAATCAGGTGTGTTGCTGCACCTAGTTGCCAACTGCTCTATTTTGGGACTGGCAATGGAGTAAAAATGAATTGAGGGAATGCAGATCTTCCTTCATACTCATAGTACATATATAGGGAAGTTCTCTGGGTTGTTTTAGTGGATCATGCTTCAAATCCCCTTCCATGTGACTATCTGTTATTTTTTCTCAGTTCATTATTCCACCCACTCAAATGCTTTATAAACTGTTCTTCTCTTATCTAGCTTGTAAAGTGATTGTGTTTCTATGTGCCGTCTATTTAGTTCATTATAAAATGAGAATCCTTTCTGTCAAGCAGGTAAATGCACCACGTAATTGATACCTGCAGCTTGTTCGGACTAGACGCTGGTTCATTATTGGCCTGAGGCAAGATGAGTCTATTCACATGCTCGTTTATTATTAGATAATGTATTAAAAGAATGAAAACTGAGATTGTTTAATATCATCATTATGTTTCATGACCTCAGGCTGTCATGAAAGGAGGTGTCTTGTAAACTGGTTAAACTAAGGGTTGAGGTGTGAGTTATTTTTGACTTCCGCTCCACCTTCTGCTCAATTTATTAGAGTAAATGAGACGGGTTTTCCCCAGTTTTAATGACAGACTGTAATGCACTGCAATATTACGATGATGTGCCATTCATTAGAGTAAACTGTCTTTTGAAAGCAGCTGTTCTCTAAAAACAAAACCAGGACTTGTGACGTATGAAAGGTTCTTGGGTGTTTTCCACTTATCCATTTGAGTATCCTATTAAATGCAAAAATGTAATCATGTATCTGCATTGATGTAATCTCTAGGCTTCTTCTGACCTCGATACGCTGAATGTTTCTTTCTAAGAACCAGTGCATTTGCTGGGAGTATTGCTCATAATTCAAAAGGGAATAATTATTCATAAAAAGTGCTGTGGAAAGCAAAACGGCAAATATAGCAAGACCTAGATACAGAGATTGAGAACTAGCGTATGTGTGTGTGCCGTTGCATGAATGTATGCTCTTGCAAAGAGGCTGATCTGTGCATTAGTTTAATTTAAACCTTTAATGTTCCTCAATTTTCCTTATTCTGAATGTGATGATATATTGCACCAAAACATGTTTCAGTCTCCTTGTCTGTAATATTAATATCTGCCATCTAAAAATTGGTTTGACCTAGATCTAAGTGAACTTAAAAGTAATTTTCTAACCATTAAACCCATTTGTGTTTGATATTTCAGTCTAATCTCATTATTTGTAGGTGTTCATATGTAACGGTTTCACATATGTTTTTGACACTTGGAGATGTTGAAACACGACAGGATCTAAAAAGTAAAGGTATTTGAATGCACAGCTTTAGAAATGTTAAAATCTTTACGGATCCTTTATTTTATAAATATACTTGTATAGTTAAAATCTTTCTATTGTATAGATATTTTTGAGCACCTTAACCTTAACAGTGACATTTTTAGTATAAATCTATATAATAGTATATTGTAAGATCATTTTAATGTTTTTGTTCCAGATAAATAAAAATTAGATGATTATATAATGATGACAGCTTTTATTCATTTTGAAGTTTTGGCTTTGGTAAATAAATGAATCAGCGTTTTGAACAAATAGGTTGAATAAATGATTCAATGACTCATTCATAAAAACAGTAGCTGACTACAGTAGCATACTACTTTTACTATTTCTGTCACATGCACATGACCCAATCTCATGTGCATTTCAAGGGCATGATTTTCTGTTTCTATTTGGTGTACTATTTATACGCAAAAATGAATTTTGGTGTGCATATGGTAGGTTTATGGGTGTGGGGTAGTTGCGTATTATATGTACGCCAAAATGCGTATCATATGCACGCCAACAAAATGCGTATCAAACGCACGTCAAACACGTGCGTATCATATGCATGCCAAAGTCCGTTTCTGCGTATAAATAGCACGTAAAATACAAAAAAATAAAAATAATAATTATGTAATTGATACGCATTTTCATGAGACCGGCTCGAAGACATGGCATAAATAATAAGAGTAGTATGCTATTCTGAATTCAGTTACTTAAATCAGCATTTTTGAGGACCTTAATGTTGTATAATGCCAAATATCAACCATATTAACCATCATAATTCTAAGTTAGTTTAATGTGATTGCATTTAACATTTAATTAATTTCATGGATTAAAAACGTGTTACTAATGTGCATTTCAGATGCCAGAACTACACCTTACAAAAGAATGTCTACCAGATCCCAATGGAAAGCAGAACTTTTCTAACAACTTGCAAATCGGACGGCAGACTTGATTTTCCTCTTTCTATTGTCTCTAGTGTCATCTGTCGTGGTTCTTTTGAAGCACTGGAGATGGAAGTGTCTATAAATGGATCCTGGAGATGCAATCTGCACTGGTTTGTGCTACAGGCAGAGCTTGTTTACAGAATGTAATATATGATAATGCTCTTGGCCAGTTTCCCTAGTGGTATCTGCGATGATAGGGGCTGTGATTTCAATTGACATCCTCAACTAAACATCAATCATCTAGAACGTACAAAGAAATGATTGCTGCTAGTCGGCTGTGTAAGAAATGTAATATTATGTAAATGTACCCAATGCTGAAGGCCCAGTTTTTTACCTCAGCTTGAGTGTCTCTTTCTACAAACAACTGCATGCACTATCATGATTGATTAATCTTGCTAGGTGTCTCGATATTCTCTAGATGGCACATAGCATCCCCCCGAGCGTCAGGACTGTCTTGTGTTCAGCATCTGTCAGGATCTGTATTCCCCCGCCGGTACCAACACATCCTGTGAAGGACAAATTAATTAGCTGGTGCAAATGCTAGCAGATGGCTTTGAAGGACACTCGCTGTACCTCAGGTGAAAACACTTGCCCAAATTCATGTAGATTTCCCTTATCGCATATCTCAAGTTGCTGCCATGTGTCCACCCCTGAGAAGCCCCTGAAGTATGTACTCGGGAAAAACCGTCTGCTGCCGTTTCACAATTCAATTTTTCAAACACAAAAACCCTGATTTGCAATAATTTTAACCTGGCGAGGAGGATAAGAAAGATTAATTCAACGTCATTACAAAGCTCACAATTTCAGTTGGTTGGAACAGAAACGAGTGCTATCCGGAGCGGCCCGCTTTCACTTCCAACCGCAATTACAAATAATCAGTCCAATCAGTATGCTAATCTCTCGTGTTCAAACCGACGATTCATCAAAGTCGCTAATTCGCCGGCTGTCTTGGGTCTTTTATTTTGCCCTCTTTTCTGCAAATGCGATAACCGGTTAACATTATCGGTGCCTTATCAGGCCCGGGCCAGAACAATGGTACCAGTCCAAGCCTGAATGAACTGAAAAGGTGCCAGAGAAGACAGCCATTGTGATTTTTGTCACTATGTAGCTGATAAAGAGAGTCTGTGAGGAGAACGAACGGAGAGGCCTATCAATTATAGCTCAATTGTTTCCTATTCATTTCTAATTTAATGAGGGGGGAGACGGTAGCATAGTAGCGTACGGTATGGAAACAAAGGCCTACGCAAGCCTTTCACAAACGAACACAGAAATCCCCTCAAGTCTCATGTTATTGTTTGTGTGCTTGAGTCAATCGCATTGAGGAACAAAAGATCTAAATACAAAGCTAAGCTAGCTCTAGCTGCTAACTCAAGTGTTTTGAATGACAGAGAATTCATTATTCTTGCCATTTTTTATGATTCAGGTTGCGGTTTTATCTGTTTTTAATCTGTTTTGTCTTAAATTTGATGAAGCCGAGGCTCGCGGTGCCAAATTCTGATGAGTTTATCAGTATAAATGCATATGAGGCGTAATTATTCTCATACAGTGATTAAGAGTTAGATTTCCCACAAGGTACGGCGAATTGTCTCGCGCGCGTTCGAGAGATTGCGACAATGAATGTAAACACTAAGTCATCAAATGAATGATTGCTTGTGTCTAATTGGAGACAACATCAGCAGCAATGTGGAGGAGCGTGAGGGGAGGGGGAGCTTTATTGACACGGGTCTTCGCACAAATCAAAGGTTCAGAAAAGGAAATGAACCATTCAGAAGTCATCGCAAATGACAGATATTCCTCGACGTTAGGGGAATGTGGTGACTGCTGCGTTTTTGAAACGCAAAAGTGACAGTTTAATTACCTTTGCCTAACGTGAAGATGGAAAGGGTCCGAGTCACTATGAGAGCACGTGTACATTTACAGTGGGTTTTTTTTCTTTTAAATGATCCTATGAATCACGCGAATGCTCGCCATTTTGGCAAGCACAGCACTTTTTGAATCTGCGCACCCCTCACATGGATCCATAGCTGAAATCAAACATGATTATACTTTGTGTTCATAACACCATTCGCTTTACTGAGTTTAAATGATGTTGCTTTTACCAAAGTGCATTTAAGGTTTAATGGTTTGAAAACCAATTGGGTAGATAATGTTTGGGAAGGTGATTGTAGTGTCCTGTGATGTGATATGCCTCACTCTCAGAAATGGTACACCTGGGCAGTACTATACTGATGTCTACCATTTAGGTATAAATAAGATACAAAAATGTACTTTTGAAAGGTTGCTGCCCTAATCAACAATTATAACAGCATTTAATTAAAAATAATTAAAAATAAAATAATAGATCATTCATTCATTCAGGTTTTGAGCTCATAATAATGGAGTGATATTATGGAATATTTATGCATACTAAAAAATAATAGTAAGTAAAAAATAATAAATCTATTTCACCAGTGTTAGAGAGGTGGAGTGTTCAGGAAACCTGTTTGAAAACATTTTTATATTATATTATATTATATTATATTAAATGTCTTGCATTTTTTCCTTTAAATGAAGTGGTTATAAATGGAAATGATAAACTACACCTTTATATAACCTTGCAAAAGGCAAAAAGCTGTTAGAAAATGGTGGAAAATTACCATTAATGTACCAAAATATAACTTTCCATTTTGATTTCTTTTAACAAGGACGTGAACATCACATTTTTATTCATTACCCATTGACATTGTTTAGTTGCAATTTCATTTTGGACTTCTAATCATGTTGACTAGGTCAATTTTTCTCTCTATTTCCTCTTCCATTCTCCCAGCCCCAACACACAGTCAGCCACAAACTAAGTCACAAAAGTGAAAGTTATATAACCTGTCAGACCTAGTGCCTCTCAGCTTTAACTCAGATCAAAGTGAGTCTGTCTCCCTGAAGATGTCCTTTGTATTTTCCTCTGCTCAGGTACCGTATCAACCACAGCACTGATATTTACTCTTAGTATCTCAAACGAATTGTATTCTCTTTTTTTCAACAAAAAATCATTTCCATTAGTGTAATTTAACAAATGTAATGGTTTTTTTTTCGCAGACTTCTAATCTCACACCAGTATGTTCTCTTCATTGACATACACCGAAATAATGATTTGAATCGCCCTATGGGTAGCTGACTGACATGTTTTGCCACTTTGAAGCCCACAGGTTGAGTTTTGCTCATTTCCTGAATGAGATTTCCCTGCCATCTCACCCTGCAGACATCTGCATTCAGCTCACTGGGCTTCTTTATCAAGGAAAAGAGTTCAAACTGAATCGATGCAGCACACAATGAAGTGGACTCGAGCGTAAATTGGCTCACTTGGGAGACAGAAGGTGTCTCTTGCTCCACATACAGTAAGTGAGAAGAGATGTCTATTCAGGTCACCATAAGCACATATATTCAGTAGCAGAGTGATGAATACTGACATTTGTGAGACGTATCACAGGAAATGGCTTCATTGCTGATGTATTTCTTTTGGTTTCAGGGTGTTTTCTGCAGTGAGAGATGCAGGTTGATTTGTCTTGTCTTATTTTGAATTTTGTCTGTTTATCTGTTCATTGTTGGCTGTTTCTTGTTCCCCTCATGATGATTGTGCCCACTCGGGTCTCGTTTAGTCTAATTTAGAACTATTTATGATCTGCTATGTTCACTTTAAAGCTTTCCTTTTGCTATAGTTTCGGATTACAAAAAAGTAATCGGATTACTTTTTTGAACTAAGAAGTAAATGTTCAATGGTCCAACGATAATGATTTTAATGAAAAATGTAGATGCTGTTATCCAACCCTGACTATTTACGACTCTAGATAATAATTAAAAAAAGATTTACTTTCAGGGCCTTTTGATTTTTGAATTACTTATTAAAGCTTCAAAAGGTATTCAGTCAAAAACTCTCTTTAAAAAAATTGCTTAAACCATCTTAAGCTGGTTTGGTGGTCTTCCAACCTTATCTGGGCTGCGTTTCCCCAAAGTAAGTAGATCTTTGGTGCCAATAATTTCTATGATCTACGTAGGCTTATGACACTTCTGGGAAACTCTGGCATTGACTTTCTTGTCAATGTTTTTATTTGATTTAATATTAACGACATGCTTTTTTTGTTGTCGTTGGTGTTATACCTACCTGTCAGCTTTAAAAAAAAAAATGCTTAAGACATAACTAGATGCATTTACATTAACACCTTGGCAAGGCAGAAATTTGTCAACAAATACTGGTATTGTTACTGTTTATCATTGTACGATGGTTCACGACAAAGGGGCCCTAGCAAACCTTTAAAGGGCCTGTAAGGTGACTTAAGAGTTATTTAAAATAAGACAAAACAAGCATTAAATTAGCTGAAACAACTAAAAGATGTTTCTTATTTTACTTAACGGTGTTTCCCATGAAGAACCACATGAAGTTCCTTCATCCAATCTTTGAAAACTTGAATATTTGAAGTTGTCTTTTTTTTTTTTTCTTTCTTCTAATGAATATTCATTCTACTAGATAAGCCAAGCTCTAAAATATTTTATCAGGCAGAAATTGAATAAAACAATAGTTTTACAATGCTTATTCAGTAAACTGTGAACAGCTGCAATGTAAATTCGTTTGTTAAAAAACTGGGATCCTTGAAAAACAATCAGCTCCTAAAATGTCTGGAATTATGAAATGTAATTCATTGTAATTATATTAGTTGCTTTGTAATTTGTTGAAACTAGGAGTGCCAATAAATTTAATCCAACTAACTAAAACCTTGTGATACTTCAATCCATATCTGGCAAACTAACACTTCAGTAAACTGAGTTCAAAAAATATTGAATCCATTGAATAATGTGAACACTTTTTAAATACTGTCTTGTGTCCCACAGAAGAAAGAAACATACACAAACACAAACATAGAAGATACAGGTTTGGAATGACATGAAGGTGAGTAAAAGACATTGTTTTCATTTTTGAGTGAAGAATGTGAAACCCCATAGCAAAGAGAATATTTTGATTAAATTCATAGCCTAATGTTGACCAGTCCTGCAATGTGTTTTTAAGCTTCACTGTGTGTTTGTGTGCTTCCAGTCTGAATACAAATGCATAAATAAGCAAATGAGAAAAGCAGCCCGCTCATTTATTTCTCTTCTTGTGTACCTGTTTCACAGCCACCGCTCACCCATTGATTAGACGCTGCATTGGCAGGGTTTGCACTTCCTGCAGACTCGGACCCCTCCGAGCGCCCACACAATGGGGACGGTTCACGTGCCAGGTAATTGGCGTCTGTGGGGGACAGGTGCTCCCACAATGCAGCGGGGCTCTCTGCCGAGTCTCCTTTCACATGACTGTAATTACCTAATTGAAAAGCTCACTGGGGGGAAATAGGAATGAGAGATAAGGTCTCTTTCACCAAACCGCAGGCTGCTTTTCTGTCGAGCTGAAAAAAAAAACACCTATTTGTTGCCACTTGAGGTAAATATTGTCCAAGGGAGAAATGATGGAAAGGAAAGCAAAGATAGAGGATCCATTGTAAACGAGGGGCTGATTCAGACTGGAACACACATGAGGAAATGGACAATAGACCCACAGATTTTTTTTTGTTTTAGACTCAATGTTTATCTACTGTCCATGAACTGAAGTGATAAAGAGTGAACGGATGGCACACTATGAAAGGAGACGCCAATAAATGGTGTTTTGTTTTAAAAAACGTTTATTTAACAAATGAACTGGGTCATATCACTTCTGATATCTCAGTATATTAGTATTAAACATATATTAGTATTAAACTTTTTTTAGGTTTAAATCATGAAATTCATAGTTTTCATCACAATGTCATGAAGTAAACTTTTGATTTATTTATTTTGTTTGTTTGGTTTGAGTGTATGCCTTTCTTGCAGTTTCCCCTGCTGTCATTTCTAATTATTATTGCTAATTTAAAAAAAATAAATAAATAATACAAATAAATAAATTATTCACCCAAATGTCATTCCAAAACTTCATTTCCAGGAAAAAAATGTCAAATTGTTAACTTGCGTCTAATTTTTTTTTTTTCATCAAAATGATAAAATGTAAATAGTAGTAGAAATAATAATAATAATAATAATAATAATAATAATAATAGGATTATTAAAATGTATGTATTAAAATGTAATAAATTATTAAGGTCCTTAATAAGATAAAACAATTAAGGATTAATTCATTATTTTAAAATAATAATAATAATAATAATAATTATTATTATTATTAAAAACATACTATTACAGAAATCAGTGTCATACTATCAGAAGATCAGTTAACATAAAACTTCACAGAATGGTATTCAAGACAAATGTTTTCCTTTTGAATTTTTATTTATTGATTTCATTAGTAACAGTAATAGTAGTACTTTATTTATTATTATTTTTTTTTTTACATTATCTTGCAGTACAGCCTGTAATATTTATTTTCATAAAAGCAGGGAATTGATGCAACTTGATACAGACAACTCCGCACAAATTTTTTCCTTGTTAAATGTTGGAATATAGATTTCTAGTATCATCATCCTGGTTGTCAGATACAAGAGGACGACCACCTACAGGCCCTCATTATTGTTCTATCAGGTCTAGCCTTTGACCTGCACATCCTTGTAAATCAGCCCTTGTGCCTCAGGTGGTCCAGACATGGATTATTTGCTGCTACATTGATCCATGAGATGTAACTATGAAACATGACATCAGTCTCCTCATTGTGTTCTGTAGTGTGTGAAGTCATCGCGACCTTCAAGCGCAGGTTGCTGATGCTTCAAACGGACCGTATGCAGGTCCGCTTCTATATTATAAATGACTTTGGTCTTCCTTGTGTCATTAAAAGCTACTGCTTTAAGGGTTGCCAAGTAATGATATTTTAATCGTTTATCTCATTACAGAACTTCCCAGGGCCATTTCCTCTCTTTTTTATGTGCTCCAAGAGCTATAACTTAGTAGTGTTTTAAATTACGTCAGTTTTTCACTTTGCAAATAAGTATGTTTCAGCCTGTTATGAGATGAAGGAAATATTGTTTGGATGTGGTTCAGTATTTTCTGTTGTGTTATGTGATCACAGAACAAAGCCACTGTAATCACTCTAAGTAAGACACTGCCTGTTTTTATAAAAACCTGAATCAATGCTGCCCCCTGGTGGAGGAAAGTTGTAACTTTTGTTTTTTAAATAATTCTTTTAATTGTTTTTTTATTTTATTTAATCCAGTCAATTGCAGAAATATCACATTACAAATGCAAAATGTTCTAACAGCTTTATGTACATTTCTAAAAATAAAGTAAACTCCACATTTTCAGTTTGTTGTTTGTGCTAATTTCTTTCTGTGATTCTGTTTCTAAAATGATAGGTTTAGAAGAAAAGTTCACCCAAAAATGAAAATTAGCTGAAAATTTACTTACCCTTCAGGCCATGCAAGATATAGATGAGTTTTTTAAAAGAGGAAGCATTATTATAGATTATAGACTCCTATTTTGGCCAGAAGCAACAGTTTGAAGTTAAAAACATCATAATGATGAATTGGTTTCTTACAAACATGCAGCTTTTCATAAGACGTTAATTGATGGACTGGAGTCGTCCGCATTACTTGTGGATTTTTGTGATGTTTTTATCAGCTGTTTGGACTCTCATTCTGACGGCACCCATTAGGATCCCTTGGTGAGCAAGTGATGTAATGCTACATATCTCCAAATCTGTTCCAATAAAGAAACAACTAATCTACCTCTTGGATGGCCTGAGAGTGAGTAAATTTTTAGGTGAACTATACCTTTAACATTGTTCATCCTTGTTCCATTTATTTTTCAGTGGGGAATGAAAAGTGATGGTCACAAAGTCTGATTAGTGATATATATTTTTATTTCATATGAACATTATGTAAAATGAATACGATATTTACATTTTCAAGTATTTCCCAATTTATCCTATGACCTCTTGCAGTACATTCAATATCAGTCTTAAAGAAACAGTACATCCAAGCACTACAAAAGTAGCATAATAGTAGTCACAACAATTTACCTGATTTGTTTCTGGAAATGAAGTCGTTCAGATTTGGAATGACATTTGGGTAAATAAATAATGACTTTATATTTGTATTTTATTTATTTTTACTGTCCCTTTAACTAGGATAAAAAAAAAAAAATCAGTTTAAATTCACATTTCATCATTCAACCCGTTCTACTAATATTGCACAGATTCAAATGGAAGCGCAGCGACGCTCCTATCCTGTCTCAGAGAACACATTTCTGTCATTATTCAGCAACAACATTACAGCTCAGCCACCTGCTGGAAGCATTCTCTGGATCTTCCGTACAGACTTTCCAAGTCCTCTGGTAAAGAAATGACTAACTTTCCCACAGTATGTGTGAGTGGTTCCGTTCAGCGCCGCCTCCAGGGGTAACAAGAATGATTTTATGAGATCCTGTCCAAATATGTACTGCCAGAAAGAGTAAAGAGTGATTTATCAGCTTTGGAATGGATGGGGGGAAAAAAAGACTAACAAATCACCTCTAAAACAATAAAACTTACATGTTTGAAAGCGTCATACACGGCCTTGAAGGCAGGCTGTTTGTCGCTGTGAAACACTCCTCTGTTGCCATGTAGCATTAAAACACCCTCTTCCTCTGCCGGGATGCAGTTGCTGCCGTAGATGCAGTGGTCAGGACGGTAGTTCCAGTGGCAGGGGAAGCTAAATACCATCTCTGGGTGAACACACACACATCTGTTTAAGAGACTTCAAAGGGAATAAAACTATAAGAAATGGACGCAATCTAGAAAGGCTTACCTGGATTGTAATGGAAGATGATATTGATCAGATCTTGATCACCCCAGGTTATGTTAAGCTTGTATTTCTGTAACAGAGGCATCAGAAGCTCGTCCCAGTGCAGACCAACAGAAGTCATGTCATTCTGTCCATACAGAGCGGAAAAAACAGAATAAGAAAAGTTTGAAATGAGTAAAGAGACCTTTACCACCCTCTTCTGGACTCAAATGTAATTACATGTTTAAAAAAACCCGGTTACACTTTAAGGTTACAGTGTAATTATACATTTCAGTACTGAGTAATATTAATTAACTACATGTACTTACTATATGGTTAGGGTTTGTCTTAGGGTTACTTGCATGTAATTATGCATGATTAATTGTTATTACAATAGTAAGTACATGTAACCTATAACAAGGACACCTTAAAATAACGTGTTACCAAAAAGCCATTAACATGGAGTCATAAATAGATAAATAGATGTTTTACTTAAATGTATTTAAATAAGTAGCACAACTGTTTTGAACATCGATAATAATATGAAATGTTTGGAAGGATCGTGTGACACTGAAAACTGATTTAATGGCTGCTGAAAATTCAGCTTTGTTTAAAAAATTAAATTAAGATTAATATATTAAAATAGAAAACATATATATTAAATCACAATGATATTTCACAATAATACCGTTTTTATTGTATTTTTAAAAATGTAACCTGGATGAGCACAAGAGACTTCTTTCATAATATATTTTTTTTAGAAATCTTACCAAGCCCAAATATTATTATTATTATTATTATTATTAAACCTTTTTATTTGTGTTTTGTATTTTTATATTAATTATTTTAATTTTAAATTACATTTTAAATGTTTTTTTTTTCGTTTTGTTTGATAGTAGGTGTTTTAATATAGTAATATAGAATGTCACATGACATTTGCAGCCCACATGATTGGCCAAAACATGTTTGCCTTTGAAACAAGATGGCAACATTGAGCACAAATAGCTCTGTCCAGGTACATCAGCCCTCACATAAAGAAAGAAAGTTTAGGGTCCGGCCCTTTAATCTCACTTTGAATTGTGTCATTTGCATCCGGGTCAAATTCATCAGCATGACGCCAGAGTTGATGCCAGTTTTTCCATAATACGGATGCCGGGAGAAGCGACTATACCAGGCAATCCGTGGCTCCTCGTGCTCTGGTGCCATGGCTACTAACTGTGTGGAGTTAAAGTGCGTCAACATGTCCCAGATCAGCTCTACAGGCTGCAGGAAGAGGACATCGGTGTCCACGTAGAGTAAGGAGTCCACCTCCTTCAGAATCATCTGCAGAGAGAAGAATGGAATTGCAAATAGTTTGTCAAACTGCAAATTCAAATTTAATTTCTATTTCAGAAAAGAGTAGTATGAATTTTTTGACATCTTACAAAAGGAAAGCAGCATTTTCTGGTGCAATCACTGTAACCTTTTTTAATTGACATGAGCCAAAAAATCAGCTTTTGCTTAAAATAGTTGTAGATATTTTAAACTAAAGATTAAATTGCTTTAAACTGCAGTAATACTCACTGGTATGAAGAGTCTCTGTGATGCACATGGCTTGAAAAGCTGACTCCACTCTTTATGGTTCTCATGGGGGAATGAAATGGGGTGAACAATATAGCTGAATTTTGCTCGGATGAAAGCTGGCCAGGAATCCAGCTGTATAAGTGGAAAATGGATTGGAAAAGAGTAAATCTTTCATCCCTTTATACAGTTTCTCAGTAGTTTAGTAGCAACTTAAAGGAACAGGTCACCCAAAAATGAAAATTTGCTGAAAATTGACTAATCCTCAGGTCATACAAGATGTAGATGAGTTTGTTTCTTCATCAGAACAGATTTGGAGCAATTTAGCATTAGGTTGACCATTTAAAATTACATGTATCCCCTTTAATGTTGGACAAACATGCACGTTCTTGTGACACAACATAAATGTGCATGCATATGTCAGAAATGACAGCTGGCTCATACTGACTGCTGTTTTTATGCTGGTGTGTAACTGCTCCTCTGCAAAGATGTGAAATCTCAAGGCTCGGCTGCTGAGTGTGGCTGCGGTCTTGAGCATGTTGACAGCTTCCCCGTGTCTCTCTCCACAAGCCACCACAGCCAGCTGCATCGTCTCTCGCTGTCCAGGCGAAGTCACCATGTGCGCAACATCTCTGTAAATAGATCAGTTTTAGTTCTACTGAACACCATGAGTAAATAAACTAGCTACTAGCTACTACTTTTCCAACAAACAGTCAGTGCAAGGAGATGCTTATCCTTTAGAAATTGTTGAATTTGTAAATGAGCTTTATTATGAGTTATGAGTTTATAATGTATAAAATGAGTAATAAAATAAATAAAATGAGTTTTATTTACTAATAATTTGCTGACATGTTTGCAACAAACATTAAATAAACATCAAAATTAAATAGACAATTTTTTTAAAATGTAATAAGATAGACAAAGAAAGAACAGTTGATGTATAAAACTAAATTTGTTATAATAGTTAACAAAAGCTATCTATCTACAAAGAAAAGAAAAAAAGAAAGAAAAAACCTAAATGGGCTGATAAAAGGATGGATGAGTAAATAAGACCACATCTTCTTTCCTAACAAATGATCTGCAAAAAGAAGGTGCTCTGTTCAGAAAATGACAGAAACTAAATTTTAAAGGAGCTGTTTTATTTTATAATTTGCAATTTAAAAAAAAAAATGTATTTCAACAATATGCATCAATATTAAATAGGAAAAAAAGGTGACAAACTAAACTAAAAATGTCATCTGAATGTAATGCTCACTGAAGATATTTGATCTTTTAAACAAACTTGTTTACTAAATGTATCTTATCACAACAAAGAAAAAAAAAACATAGTTTGACTGATAAAATGATGGACTAGTAACTACATCTCCAACAAAATGAGTGGTTTCTATTCCCTAATTATTTTCTAGTTTAACATTTATGCAAGATACATTAAATAAACATCAAAATTAATGTAAACATTTTCACAACATGATAATTATTAAATATATTTAATGTTTTTTTTGTTATAATAGTTCATTAAACACATCTAATGGGCCTCACAAAAATATTTATAATAATCAAATATATACACACACACACACACACACACACACACACACACACACACAGGTAAGTTCAATCAATTACAGAAATTCAAGACACCCATTTGCATGTAATCTGAGTCTACCAGCTGAAACAGAGGTGTGCTCAACATCTCAACGATGTTCTGGCTCTCCCTTGACAATGAGTCAGTATAAGTAAGTTAGGTGTGTGAACACCTTCCACTATAAACAGTTCTCTCGAGTCAGTGTGGAATTACACAGGCTGTTGTCACGCGCTTCGTTTTCCTTTCATGTGGACTCAGTGTTGGACGTTTCCTGTACTTCTGACCTCCTATGCGAATAAAATAGATAAACTGGCTCACACTTAATGTCTCACTTTGATTTTTCCCCCATATTGTGACAACTGTGCAAACTAGAAATCAAACATCGTTTTAAAACAAATAAAAACAAACAAAACTTAAGTGAATTCCGCCAAACAAACAATATCTTTAAACAAAATGAATGAAACAAATTTGGTTTACCGCGGTCTGTGTGATGTGGTCGCGGTGGGTCGTTGTTTTGATTTTGTTGCTCCATTTAAGTTCTTCGCGACGGATGGCTCCAGCGGCGCCCTAACGTGCTTTAACACGGCCGAAAAACTTTCAGCATCATGTTTACTGAACAAAAATACTAAAGACAGAAGAGCGATAACTATGCACAGACTAAATGTACGAAGATATACACGCATTCTACAGGACTCGGACACTGTTTTACTTGGAAAAACTCAAGTAAACTAATGACCACTAGCGATGTCCGGTTCGTGAATGAATCGTTCTTTTGAGTCGGATCTTTTCCAAGAATCAGATGAACTGATTCACATGACAGGGATAGCATAGATGTTGCAACTAAGGTGTTCTGTAAATATGTTTAGAAATGTGATTGTACGACAGTTTTAGCAAAACTGACTTTTTATATATAGCTTATAAATAGCATTCTTGCTAAACATTTATGAGCTGAATCTTCGCTGCTACAAGCTGAAATTGGTTACATGAAATTATAATTAACACCCTGATAAAGCTTAAACGGAAAACAAAACATGTTTTTTTTTTTTTTTTTTTTTTTAAATCGAGATTTATACATCATTTGAAAGACGAATAAATTAAGCTTTTCATTGATGTATGGTTTGTTAGGATAAGACAATATTTGGCTGAGATACAACTATTTGAGAATCTGGAATCTGAGGGTGCAAAAATATCCAAATATTCAAGTTGTCCAAATGAAGTTCTTCGCCATGCATATTAAAAATTAAGTTTTGATATATTTACGGTAGGAAACGTACAACATATCTTCATGGAACATGATCTTTGCATAATATCCGAATGATTTTTGGCATAAAAGAAATATTGACAATTTTGACCCATATAATGTATTGTTGGCTATTGCTACAAATACAGCCTACCCGTGCTACTTGTTTTGTGGTCCAGGGTCACATATAAAGAAATATGTGCCTACATATGTTTTACTGGAAAGATTTTTGAGCATGCAAACACTATGCCAGGCTGTCAGATACCACATAATGACGTAATTACCTAAAGAGCCGCTGAATCGGTTTGAAATGATCTGTTCAAAGGAACCGATTCGCAAAAATGAGTCAGTCTTCCTATCAACAAACGACTACCACCATCCCCCACATACAAGTTTTTCCTCCAATGGCGTGAGAGAGACCCCTGCTATTACAAACCTTTTTACTAGCAGCTATTTAAAGTTATTAGATTTTAGATATTTTTATTATTAATAACAAATTGCTAATATTTGTAGTAGGTTTTTACAGAATGATGTGACACTGAATTTAAATTATTAATAATAAATCTTAATTGTTAAATCATGCAATTTTAATCTTACATATTTTTTAAAATTTAATTATGACTAGCCATTGCCAGAACAGTAAAGTTCAAATTAATTCTTAGTACAGTACCTCTAAAAAAAAGCTTGACTTGTGTAATAATGGTTAACAACTAAATTAGTAGTAGTATCTTTAAAATATTTACTAATATGTTTAGAAGAACACATATCAAAAGCAACAGCCATGCATGTAGACTAAAATTGTGAATATTCATAATATTTTAAGAGTGCTTGTAGGGAGCACAGATGAACTGGACTTGGTGTTCTTTTTTTAACCAGCAAAATGCTTTCTGCTGTATAAGGCAATGTCTATTGAGAAATGGATTGTCATGTTGTAAGACACTGCTGGTAGTTGTCAAGTAAGAAACAATACTCTTCCTTGTCTCTGACTCAACCCGTATGCCACACATTGCATCACTCCTCATGGTGAGGTAAAAACCACAACACTTTGAAGACCCACTGCGAATATCATCCGCATGCATGTCATGTGCATTTCACAGAGAACTGAAAAGACATTTCACCACAAAAACCAAAATTCAATAATCACTCCCTTAAAGGAACACTCCACTTTTTTTGGAAATAGGCTCATTCTCCAACTCCCCCAGAGTTAATAAGTTGAGTTTTACCGTTTTTGAATCCATTCAGCCGATCTCCGGGTCTGGCGAGAGCACTTTTAGCATAGCTTAGCATAGATCATTGAATCCGATTAGACCAGTAGCATCGCGTTCAAAAATGACCAAAGAGTTTCGATATTTGCTTAAAACTCGACCCATTTAAAACGCGACTCTTCTGTAGTTATATCATGTACTAAGACCGGCGGAAAAAGAAAAGTTGCGATTTTCTAGGCTGATATGATTAAGAATTATACTCTCATTCCGGCGTAATAATCAAGGAACTTTGCTGCCGTAACATGGCCGCAGCAGGCGCAGTGATATTACGCAGCGCCTAAAAGTAGTCTCCAGCTAGGTAACTAGTTATAATATAGCTGGGGACTACTTTCAGGCGCTGCGTACTATCACTGCGCCTACCGGAATGAGAGTATAGTTCCTAGCCAAATCGGACTAGAAAATCGCAACTTTTCATTTTCCGCCGGTCTTAGTACACGATATAACTACAGAAGAGTCAAGTTTTAAATAGGACAAATATCGAAACTCTTTGGTCATTTTTGAACGCGATGCTATTGGTCTAATCGGATTCAATGATCTATGCTAAGCTATGCTAAAAGTGCTATCGCCAGATCCGGAGATCGGCTGAATGGATTCAAAAACGGTAAAACTCTACTTATTAACTCTGGGGGAGTTGGAGAATGAGCCTATTTCCAAAAAAAGTGGAGTGTTTCTTTAAGGTCTTTGTTTGCCCTGAAAATAACTTTTCCTTGACAACGAGATTCTAAATCTTAAATTTTATTAAGAGATATTTCCTATACTGCAATATATTTATATACCACCGTTCATCATAAAGGAGGGGATGAATTCAACATCTTACAAATACATTTGTCATTTTTAGTCATAAATGTTATGTTTCTTGTGGAATTAACAGAATTTTATCAAGACAATCTAACACAAAACAGTGCAGGTAGAACTAGCCGCACAAGTGATGCAATCTATGACAAGTTTCAAATAAAACAGCATGAACAAGAACAAATTAAACAATTAATTTCTGCGTCTTATTAAACTGTACAAAACGTACCAACAGGCGCAACAAACAATTGAGAAAGGAAGTCCTGTTTGGGTCACAGTTATTCATAGATAGCTTAACGCCCATCATGTAATGCATTAAAAGTATATTAAAGTTATAATTTGCAACTGACATGTCATTAATGTAGAAGCAAATACGTTCACGACAATGTTCCAGTTGAATGTTTTTAAGCCCCAGAGCCAATTGTCGAGACGTAACGGGTGCTGTTCCAGAAATGACAGATTGCGGTTTAAAAAAAAAAAAAAAAAGGTTTATGAACTTGTGACGATAATGAAGAGAATGAGAAAGGGTGTCAATGTCCAAATCCAAACAGACAACAACACTTATCGGATTCATAATACTACCACGTGCTCTAGAAATTAAATTGTTAAAATTCAATCATCAAAATTGCTTACAAAGTCTACAGTTTATCTCAAGCTGACCTACTGGGCATCGTAACAAACCAGGACGAGTGTATCATGGTGAAATCCTATGTTTCTGATCTTATAACTGTGGTAGTAGTGAGAGATGGATAATATTGCTGGGTTAAGTCTGCTTCTCGGTAAGTCTTGGCATACATAAGCGCGCTCCTGTGACTGTTCATTTAAAATGGATATATTAGGTGCAGGAGACTGGAAGTAACGTTCGTAATCCACGGGTTCCTAGTGAGATTCCCCGTTAAGTGAGGAACCCTCCCCTCGTGGGGACGAGGATCTGGAGATCCCCTTCTCTGTGTTGTCTGAGTTGGATCCGCTCTGGCTGTGGTGATCTCCAGATGCTGCGCTGGAGGACGAACTGGAGGAGGGCTTAGTTTTCTCCTTAAAGTCTGTTATGATAACCGTCAGATCTCCCACTGTCACTTCCAGATGTTGTGCGCTGCTTCGGTCCACATTTTTTAACCTGGGCCTGCAGGATAGGGAGCAAAGAACAGATCAGACATGCTTGACACCACTTGAGCTGAATAATGACACCATTTTCTTCTGTAGAGCTTCTCTATAGCATTTCATAATTGATGAACTTGACAACATCGACACCGAACTAAACTTAGCTGCGCTGAGACACCGTTGTCTTCTGTAGAGCAGCTGAAATTTAAATAGTTTCATAATTGATGCATTTAGTGACATTAACACTGTAGTTTAACTGTTTATTACTGTGGAGCTGCTTTGAAACTTTATATCTGCATTATATAAAATAAATTGGCTTGTTATATAAATAAAATTGACTTGAATTGCTAGTATAATAGAGCATGAAAGTGAGCCTGGCGGCCTTGGCTTTGCAAGTATGTTCTCATTCATTTTCTCCATTGGCAATTAAAAAAGGCAATGAACCAAACTAATGATCAAAGAGATGAATCAGAACTTCAGAAACATTTTGACATATGGAAATATGTATTTGAACAAAACTCTGTACCCAACATCTCTCACAAGGGACTAAATGACAATGAATATATAATATACATACTACATATACATAACGTTTGGTAAAAATACACAAAAAGCAGTACATACAGTAAAACCAGTAATACTGTAAAATATTACCATTAAAAAAAGCTGTTTACTATTTGAATATTTTTAAAAATGTAATTTATTCCTATGATGGCAAAGCTGAATTTTCAATGTCACATGAGCCTTCAGAAATCATTCTAATACTCTGATTTGGTGCTCAAGAAACTTTTGTTATCATTACTATTGTTTAAAACAGTTGTGCTGCTTAATATTTTTGTGGAAACTATGATTTTTTGATCATTAGAAAGAAATAGAATAAAATATGTGACCCTGGACCACAAAACCAAAATTGTCTTAAGTGTCAATTTTTTTAAATTGAGATTTATGAATAAATAAGCTTTCCATTGATGTATGGTTTGTTATGATAGGACAATATTTGGCTGAGATACAACTATTTGAAAATCTGGAATCTGAGGGTGCAAAAAAAAAAGAAAAAATTTAGAAAATCGCCTTTAAAGTTGTCCAAATGAATTCTTAGCAAAGCATATTACTAATAAAAAAAAAATGACGTTTTGATACATTTACAGTATTAAATTTATAAAATATCTTCATGGAACCTGAACTTTTCTTAATATCCTAATGATTTTTGGCATAAAAGAAAAATCTATAATTTTGACCTATACAGTGTATTTTTGGCTATTGCTACAAATATAACCCAGCGACTTAAGACCGGTTTCATGGTCCAGGGTCACATATATACAATATTTGAAATAGAAATACTTTCACTTTTGATCAATTTAATGCATCCTTGCTGAATAGAAGTATTAATGATACTGACCCCAAACTTTGTCACTAAAAGGGGACAAAAAGTATATAATTCTAGGTGCATTGCGGTAGATGAAATATAATTTATATTCAAATAGTTTCCACATATAGAACAACAATACGTGATATTTTCCTGAGTGAGCTACCTGCTATGTAAAATGCAAAAGACAGCCACATAATTTGTTTGGGGAGTAGGAAGTACGCAGTGAATTTATGAACACAGGGACCGCATTGCAACATTTCACCTCATTTTCTTGTGGCTGTTCTTTTTCAGTGTCGGTTCTCTCTCGTTCTTGTCCTTCTCCGTCTTTTCCTTTTTCTCTTTCTTAGGCTGTGTGGGTGAAGCAAACTGCTGTGTGACTTGCTGGGCTACCAGCTGGGAAACAGGACGAGGTTTCCTGTGGGGGAAAAAAAAGGGAAGACTGAGAAGCGAGAAAGCGAGATATTTTAAATCAGGATGACATGATTGAAGCTCACCAGGGCCTTGTGAAAAGGACTATGTGGGGAAAAAGCAAGTTAAAACAGGCAAGTGTTGAAGCAAGTTGAGAAATCTTGCCTACATAGAGTAATCTGAGAAGAATGTGTTTTCTCAACAGTTGAGAAACAGCCGCAATTTCACTCATCTATTTTCCTTTCTATAGCAGGAAGACAAAAACTGGTAATTTAACTTCCTAATATAAGCTAATATACATCCCCTAATATACTTGCTTTCCCTGTCTAAACATAACATTTTAATTAAAAACAATGCTATAAAAATAGTGGCATTGGATAAAAAAAGAAAAAGAGAAAAAAAAAACCCACACATATATAATATATATATATATATAAACAACAACAACGTTTGAGTTAACTGATAAATAAAACAAGGAAAAAACTAAACTAAACTTGTAATTATAAAAAAAAATATATAATTTGTGGCAATTTTCATTTTAGTTGGCACACTGACTTTGGCAGATTAAATATGATTAAATAAATAAAAAATAAATAAATAAAAAAAGCCTAGACTGATAATAAAATATGTATATATGCAATAATAATCATGATAAAAATCCATTTAAACCACCACATCCAGATTGAACCTATGGATGTAAATGGCCAATGGCTAGAACAGCCCTTCTTGTCCTACTGTTGTCTGTTAGTAGGATACTGTATTGCTGTTGTCATTTCAACGCATCAGTTGTTGCACCCCTAATTAACAACCTGACAGCTGCGACAATTACAGATTATATCTAGGCCTATAAGCTGAACTAACCATACTGATCTCAGATCAGAGCTTAGGGTAAGTCCCATCAGTAGCGTGGCGTTTAGAATGACAGGGATGCACCGTGACCGTTGCTCCAATGTCAAGAACAACAGCTGTTACACCAAAAACAGTCCACAACAGAGCAGTATGAAGGCTAGCATCACTGCCGTCTGCTTTGCCAACACACACACGCACACACAGTGATTTTAAAAACAGCTTCTCAGTATCTGTGCGCTGGTGCAATGTTTACGCTTTCATCCATTACCCCCGGGTGCTTTGAGAATAGCTAATGAAGTTACACATTGTGAAATTAGGACATCTAGAGCCTTAAAGCATGGCAGCCAAGAACCGGTCATTAGCATTGATCCCGAGCCCAAGGCAAGTGAAAACGGCCATTATTAGTTGTTGTTAGCTGCCTGCCTGCCTCGCTCTCTGCTGCATGTCAAGACCTGGCTGCTTGCTGTGGACTCTTAACACCCTTCACACTCAGCGCTGTTAGTAAATCAATCGATCACTTTGTGATGTATTTCCTCCGTGCCAGACAGAGCAAATCGGCATTAACGTTGCTGATCCTGCTTATTGTTGAACGTTTGACATGAGGGAGAGAGAGATTTTGTGAAATTACTCAGTCATTAGTCACTCTCTGTCTCACGCATATGTGTTGCAACTACACTTTATGTAATCCGTGCTATTAATTTACATTTATCCTTTACAGTAACGCAAAAAGGCAAAGTAAGCCAGTTGATATTAGACTTATTTTGCAATAATGACTGTATATTATCCCGCTTATTACATGGATAATATATATTTTTTTTAAATTGACAAAATTTAGTAAGTCGAAATTATTTAAGAAAAGAAGAGACAATGGAGTGAAATGAGAAACGTAAAACAATCACAGCTAGCAAAAAACAAACAAACAAAAAAAATCAAACATGCACATACACATATATATATATGGGTCATTGATGTAGTATAAGGATTTGACAGGCAAATTTTTAAATACAAAAAAATATCTTTTGTAGTTGTTCAAACATTAAGAAGGTTGTGTACACAAATTCATATTAAAATTTTAAATTAAGTGATTTTAGTGTTTTTTCATCTAGATGAATCAGCCGTAGCCTTAAAAAAATGTCATGTGGTGTGACCATGATTTATATTAAAATTAATTAATTTCCTTAACATGCTTAACATTTTTTTTTTAAGATGTTCTCAGTAATTGAAGTGTTTAGAAACAAAGTATTTGCATTTCTTTTGAGTTTTTGTACATGATGATCTCATATTTTTGTTCTATAATTTCAGAGTTGCCTTCTTAATTGCAGTTAGCAGACTTTTTATTATTAGTAAATTAAAACTGAGAAAAATATTTTTAAAATCCCATTCACTTAAGCATATTATAGCAGTTATTCATATTTCAGCCACAGAAATACAGTTATTGCTATTATTGGTCGCACCACATGATGAGTGGTTGCTCCAAATGACACAAAGACCTTACATCTAGGGCTGCAACAACTAATCGATAAAATCGATTGTTATCGATAATGAAAATCATCGACAACGATTCTCATTATCGATTAGTCAGGTCTGCCTACAGTGCACGTACAACTTCAGCTGGTCGCGTCAAATTGCAGCACTGAATAATGCATTTCTATAGACAAAATGCATATAAAAAGTGCACAATAGTTCAAGAAACAGAATGAGATGCCGCGGGAGAAATATGTGATCCAAGCAACCACTCACTTGTTAGTTAACACTAAATTTGTTTTTATTCATCTTTATTATCTGTATTATTCTTTTATTTTTTTAATGTAGAGATTTAATTAAACTACGTTCACTATATACAGTGCTTAACAAATTTATTTAAACAAATTTATGTAAGGATTTTAACAAATTAAGGTTTGTACCTCTGCTGCTCCAAACTAACATTATTGGTGATTACCAAAATATTTTTTTTAGCTTTCTGTATTGGTTAGTCCTCCAATATGCATAAGCTCTTTAGTAACAGTAGTAGGCTATTTCTAATACTATAATATAATTATTGCTGTTATCTAGGAAAGATGTGTTTTCTTCAGATACCCAGTTACAGTCAAAAAGTACATAAATGCAAGCAAGAATGCAAGCTGTTATGAAAGGCATAGGAGGCCATTTCAGATATGTGAATAAATACTATTTATTTGTTTCAGTTTGTTATTTGGCCAATGACAATAACATTTTTAGATTTAAACAATTTTTTGACAGATTCCTAAAATATTTGCGTTTTCTCTTTATTATGACAGGTGGTCTAATAAACTGTTAAGCACTGTATGTTTTCATAGCATTCAGTTGGCACGTTTGTTTGAAGGACATTGGGCAGAATGTGGAACAGTGTGTTTTTTGTCAATAAGATAAAAAAAGAAAAGAAAAATGGGCTTTTTAAAAGAAATCTGATTAATCGACAAAATAATTGGCTAACTAATCGATTATTAAAATAATCGTTAGTTGCAGCCCTACTTACATCATTAAAAATCTATTTAAAGAAACGTGAAAATTTCAGCATATGGCATTAACTGCAGTATTTTTTTTTAACAGTTAATTCTAAACTTTGCCCAACTTTTACAGCTCAATTGACCCTTCGCCAGGAGCTTGATTAACAGGCAATCAGAGCAATCATAATGCCAAATCTGCCATTTTTGTCCGACAAACAAACTTGACACGAGAGTAGATTAACGTCGGTGGACTTGAACTTGAAAAATAGTGTTTATTGACATCTTTTCACAGTTGAAACAAGATACCTTCTGATGTTCATTCATGTTTATTTTGTGCTATAACTAGTAAGAGATGATCGTAACATGCCGCTTGAACTGAGGTGCTACAGCGATCTGTCACGACACATTAAAGAGCCACAAAACAGTATTTGTTTGAATTTCTTTTATATATAAAAAAAAAAAAAAAAAAAAAAAAAAAAAAAAAAGATACTATTTGAACTCTGAGACTTTGTTTAATACCAATAGTATGTTGGCATGTTGTCAGTGTCTTCTTTGCACCTTGATGTATTTTTCACTGCATGAGAACATGATGTGTGGCATAAAAGTGCCATGGTTTGTCGGATGGTTTGTCTGACGTAGCAACAGTAACTAAGGGTGGGTCTTTGCTAAGGGTCAATTTAGAGTTGCTGGCTCAGGTTCTGAGATGAAATCATAAACGTCTTTCTCACAGCAGAAAATGACATCTGGAGTTTGTGCTTGACTGCAGGGTCAGAATTAACATGCTGCCTATAATGAGCGTTTATTTTACTTTGTTTGGCAGTGGAATATGGTAAAATAGATTAAAATAGTTATTAATAAACATAATAAATTACTAATAAATGCATAATTACCAAACTAAAATTAGATGCTCTAAATTCCTATTTTTTTTTGCATTTTTTTCCTCATATTGTACAAAGATTACACCTAAATCGCTCGAAATGACCCAAACTCTATTCCAAATTATATTAAAATAAAGTATTTTGTGTATATAAAAATAAATAAATATTCTAATAACAAATATGGTACCATTTATTGCGTATTCTTAGCAAAATGTCACTGAAGGCTCTCACACTATAACTTAAACTCTCTTACCTAATTTTTTAAAGTCAGTTTCCTTGTTAAATAAAGACAACGTTTTGAATTTCATCATAAAATCGCATCAATGTAAGCTATTACATCAAACAGTTACCGAATGCGTCTACAAAGGCGTCTTCTTTTTCAGTAGTGCACAAACAAAACAAATTTTCCCACATTACTGTGTTAAATCAGAAGGACACGAGGGCTGCGTTCTCTCCTTTGAGCCAAGAGTCTCTCAGATGTGTTCATATCTGCATGTTTGTATAATGGTGTAATGACTGTACCAGGGAGGCTTGTGTACTCATGGGCTTGAGTGATGGGAGGGGACACCATGATTAATGCGCTACACTGTGTGAACATGCAGTCTCCATACTGCTCCTTCCTTCGCTCCACTGCCAAGCCCCCTGTTTGACAGATGGCCCTCTGCCTCCCACTGTCCCACCTCTCCACGCTCTGTTTTCGGTTCTTTCCAAGTGTCTGCATTTCCTTTAGCTGCTTTTCAAAATCCCACACTGCAGATCCACATTGCTTCTCCCTCGCTTTGGTATCCAGCTTTCTCTCCTTTCATCAAAGGCCCATAACTGTCTGAATCAAAATGAGGTCAACCCGTTTGAGACGGTATGGGCATGCGCCTTCGCGTGCTTCTGCAAACTATATGCAAAATTTCTCTAATAAATGACAACAGGCTCTTGTAATTACTGAATAATGTGGATGTTTTATGTGGCTTTTTGTTTATTTGGCAGAGGCATGCTGGGAACGCTTCCTCAGACTGCATTAGTTTCGCCTTTTTGGGCAAAGAGACGAGAACTTGCAGTGCAGCGCTCTGGGTTTCTGCACACACGCAATTAGAGAGGATTTCACATGCTGCTCAACTCTTTCAAATGCCACACTGTAGCAAGTGAATAGTCATCTAATAACCGACACAATATAAGCATGTGAAAGCCACGGTATAATTTATATATAATAATGCATATAGGTACAAATTATGCATTTTAGAAATGCGTCAATATTTCATACTAATTATTACTATATTAATATATAATGAAATTTATTTTTTATAACATTAAATAGTAATTTATAACATTATACAGTAGTTTATTATAACATTATCTAATAATATATATATATATATATTTTTTTTTTTTTCCCCCCAAGGCTTTCTTAAGACCCACTAGTTGGTTTTGCACATCTCTACCTTGTTTTATTGCATCGTTAAGCAAAAAGAAAATATCACTGTGACTGCAGAATATGACGTTTAGATTTATGCTTTGCTCGGTAATCATTTGCAATCGGAATCCTCCGTTTGTCATCACCTCACCGACACTGACAGTCATGAAGGATGATGGGTCCAGTTCTTTTAGCGATACCCCTATAGAGCGCACAGGTTATGTCAACAATTTATAACTGACAGCCTTAAACTGGTTGTGACAGCACAAACGTACATTAGTGTCAAGTCAAATAGAGCTCCAACGTGAAACAAAACATAATACAGCCTTCCTTTTTCCAATCCGTCATCGTGAGAGGTCTTGAGTAAAAAAAAAAACTGCTTGGTCTAGAGGGGACATTCTCTCCATTTGTGGTAATTGAACGGTATAATACTCCCTCCTGCAGAGCGAATGCTTTCGCTGGGGGACAAAAAGTGTTGGTACACTGAAATTAGAGGTTTGCCAGCAGGTTCGGGGGGTCAGAGGGGGAATGGCCTGAAATGCTCAACGAGAAGCTCTGCAGCTTCATCAATTAAATGTCAGTCTGTCAGCGCAAGGTAACAACTAGGTAAACAAATCTCTCTTCGAATGAGCAAATATAGCCAGAGTCGAAGCAACATTAAAAAAACCATTCACTTAGGAACTAGTATTGCGTCATTTAAAGGGATAATTTACCCCAAAATAAAGCTTTTGACATTTTTTACTCTCCTGTTGTTCTAAACCTGTATGACTTTCTGTGAAACACAAAAGAATTTATTTGATTTGTCTGTTTTTGTCCTTACAATGTAAGTCAGTGGGGTCCAAAACAACACAGGCTCCAATTGACATTCAAATACTAGTGCTGTCAAACGATTAATCGCATCCAAAATAAAGGTTTTTGTTTACATAATATATGTGTGTACTGTGTATATATAAAGACAAACACATGCATGTATATATTTTGAAAAATTTACATGTATACATTTATATTCATATAAATTACATCATATATAAATATATTTAATATATAAACGTAACATTTTTCTTAAATATATACATGAATGTGTGTATTTATATATACACATAACATACACAGTACACACGCATATATCATGTAAACAAAAACATTTATTTTGGATGCGATTAATCAAGATTAATCTTTTGACAGCACAATCAATTCTTTTTTTTCTTTTTTGTAAAACATTTTGCTTAAAAACATTGCCTTTTAACCCAAATTAAATATATGATGAGACACCCAACAAACATGCTCTTAATTAACCCTTGTATCAGTCAGGCTCAGCTAAATCATAGCCTTATAAAACATTCATTTGCTATCCGCTGCACACAACCGCAATCTAAACGAACACACGGTTGTCATTCACATCTGACGGCTGCTCGGGAAGATGACGACGCTGAAAGCAGCAATCAACACCAATGCATATCCTTTGCGTTTACGCATACAACGTTTGCCAAATGCAGAATAAAAGCAGAAGAAGAGTGAACAAGCTGCGTGTCAAGAAGCTCTCCTTCATAAATGAACGACCTGCAAGGATCACACAATCAAGAGGACATCATAATTAAACCCCATCATTTGTGGCCGTCTCCGAGGCATTATAACAGGGCAGATGTGCAATCATGGGTTTATTTATGGGCATGGGTGTCCGTGTGTGTGCGCATCCTGATGTGATGATGCCTCTTCTGATGACAGCATTCTTGATTAAGCCGTTGAATGCAAATGAGTTCAGGCCGTCTGGACGCCAGCTGCTGTGGTGGCCTGGACGAGTGACAGCACCCCACCCCCACATAAAAATCCCCCGCCCTCTCACACGCACTTTTGCAGCAAAAATGAACATTAGTTGGCTTTAAATAACTGCTGTAATAATACTTTAATTCAGCGGTGGTAATGGGATCTGAAACTTGAAAGACAATTAAGCCTTTATAAACAATCTCCCTAAAGAAAGATGATCGTTATCTGCCGCGGTTGTTGAGAGCTGAGGACTGTCATCATCATCATCTTCATCTGCTTTTACTGTGCGTTTATGTTCGGAAAACGCAGATGAGGAATGTTTTACTTCCTGACCTGATCTCATCTTAATGACATAAGGGAAATAACTGACTGCAGACTCAGTCGTTGACTGTTCCAAAACAGGATTTTTATGACAGATGAGATGAAGGTGAGAAAATACGAGCCCATTAAATGTCTTCTCTGATGAGGTCATTAGCGCTCTCTCATGGATCGCTGCCATGGGATAGACGCTATCTGTGAGACCGATACAAGCAGAGTAGATGCTAGTATTGTATAGGAGCCCTCAAATTCTGAACTGATTCGTCTTTGTATTCTTGTACTGTTGTTTTCTCTTTTTTTTTTTCCTATTTCGGTGAAACCTCCATTGCCAAGTGTGTAGTGAAAGGAAAGCACAGCTCACACCGAAGTCACTTTCGAACCAAGCAGCTTTTTGTTGGTCAACACGACGAAACTGATGACCAATCTAAAATCTAGGTGAAATCTTTCGCCCTCGTGTGAAATTCCAGATTTTTAATCACATGACTAGATTTTGACCGTGAAAGTTCAGCAAACAACGAAAAAATGTGACCATATCCTTAGAAACAACATTATTTTAATTTTCCTGCCTAGCCTTGACAAAGTTCTTTAATCAAATGGCTTGTGATTCTGAATTTTTAACTTTCCTTAAAAAGGGAACATTATGCATATTGCATTTGCCAGTGTCTTTTCATTCTCTCAAATCACTGACATGTTTTCAAACTGGTATTATTTACCATCCACATCAACATATACAAGTCTTTACCCTCCAATATTAGGGATAAACAACTCTGAATTTATCACTTTAGATTTCTTTTGACAAAATTGTACACTCTAAGAAATGCTGGGTAAAATACAACCCAGTGCTGGGTAAAATATGGACAAACCCAGCAATTGGGTTGTCTTGACCCAGCGGTTGGGTCAAATGTTTAACCCAACCTTCTGGGTAGTAACCCAACTGCTAGGTCAAAACAACCCAATTGCTGGGTTTGTCCATATTTTACCCAGCACTAGACTGTATTTAACCCAGCATTTTTTAGAGTGTATAGCAAAAAAAAAAGCACAGCTCACAACAAAAGTTACTTCCAAACCAAGCAGCTTTTTGTCAGTCAACGTGGAGTATTTCCATAACCGACTTGAACCTGTTGCGAAATCTGCGTGGGCAAATCTTTCGCACCATTACAAATTTCCAGACTGCAACGATTCCTATTAGTTCCTAACTTTAGAAACATTACCTTCACAAGTTCCCAGCCTTGCCTTGGCAAAGTTTGTGTCTTTAATTCTTTAAATTGTGCTTTTTCATAAAAATGCTTTATTTTACACAAAATAATCAAACCACGTGTTTTCAAACTAGTCTTTACTAACCACTTAAACATAATTGGAAGCATTAAATAATGATGCCTATACCAAGTGCAAGGGTTTGCCCTCCAATACATGACATTATCAGTAGTATAAGTGCATACCAGATAAAACAGAGGAAAGACACTACAAATTGCTACTTTTAATGCATTTCATATGCAAACGATGAAGACTATGAAAATATAAATGACCCAAGTATTAGAATTAAGCTGAATGTACGGTTCACAAGCCAATTTATTGAAATCGTTTTAGACTGCTAATGGAAGAATACAGTTGGTTTACTTATAGGTTGTGTCATGCCTGGCTAATGCACTATAATTACAAAATGAATTGAGATTAAACACCAATTACTTCTGAAATAGCCCACATTAATCAGGATATAATGGGTGCTTTACAAACAGAGCTATTCAGTAACGTGACACTGACTGCTCACATTTGTTCCTGAGGTTATAAACATTGTATTAACCGCGTCATTATTAATACATACAAGACAAATGGCTGTCTCAAAACCTAACGATCTGGCTATCTAGATAATCGTTCTCGAATGAAGCCCAAATATGCTGTCTAGGTAGGCAGCTCGCTAGATGTGAAGCAGCAGACATCGTGTGGCACACTCACCGCGTTGACGTTCCCTTCCTGACATCGCACATCATGCATTTGAACGCTTCGGCGCTGTTCTTGAACGTACACACGCTGCAGTCCCAGTAGCCGTCGTCGGAAGAGGGCTTCGCTTGGCGTTTCGGCCTTCAAAAAGCAAAACAAACAGAGAGAACATCACATCTCGGACGGTAGAACTCTCCGACACACATATCTGATCCTATCCATGCACAAAGTCAGCCGGACGCCTGCGCAAGCGACGCGTTTTTTTAACGAAATGACACTTTATAAAAAAAATAAAAACAGCCAGTCCGCCATGGTGGCCACTCTGTTGCGTCTTTCTCATTCAGGCGCGCGCTGCCTAATGGTCTGTTTCAAGCCTTGAGACGGTCTCGAGTTTCTTGAAGCCACCGCTGTGGGAGTTTCTTTCTGTTTGCTTTTACCTCGTCGGACTCCTCTTGTCTCCCATGCTGCAGAAACTTTATGCGAAGCGTCGCAGGCACGGCCGCCTCTCGCGCTCTGTCCTCCTCTCTCGAGCGGCTCCCAGCTGTCGTAGAAACTCCAGCGCAGCGGTGGTCACATGACCGGGCTCCACCAATCCGGCGCCGATTTATTTTCTCAAAAAGTAGGGTCGTGTGGTTTATATAAAAGAGTCTTGCTCCCGCTTCACCCCAAAATCAACTGGGCGCAGAGCGAGTGCGAGTTAGTGAGGTAACTAACTGCGCTACTCTTAAATTCAATTCAAGACTCGTTCATGGCTCTTTCCACGAATAGGGTAGCCTACAGCATACCCTTACGAACATTTTACCATGGTTTTACCACAAATAAAACCAAAACACCATGGTTACTATAGTTAAACGGTGGTGACTACAAATAAACCATCGTTTTGCTACACTAATCATAGTTTAAACATGGTATTTGTAGTAAAACAGGTTATACAAATGTTAACCAATCATAGTTTAACCGTGCTATTTGTAGTAAAACTGGTCATACAAATGGTAATCAATACGCCAAAAAAACATGGTTACTTGCTACACTTTTACTATAGTAAATCCATGTTTTTTTTTGTAAGGGTAGAGCCTATAATGTAAAAAGTTGTTGTTTTTCTTTCAGCAAATGTGACAACTTTTTATATGAGCTGTTTTGTTTTATATTTATTTTCCATAATGTTACCAAACTTTGGGTCTAAATGCCACTCAAAACCTTGATTTGTGTGATTGTTTTGTTTGCTGTTTTCTAACAAGGAACATCAAAAGTAAATAAAATAAACTAACAATAAAAAACAAAGAAACAAAACACAATGGTTAACAGGGTTGCAATTACAGCCTACATTAAGCTGTTACACAACTGGGACCAAATATTGTTGTTGGAAATATTTCCCATTTTTCCACTTCCAGAAGAATATTTGCTAGATTTCGCTTATTATAACTTGTATAACAGAGCTGAATTGTTGAGACTGACTGATGCACTCAGTCACTTTTTGGCTATTCAGTTCAATAGCTCAATCGTTGTATGATTTTAACCGTCAAATATCAGTCAAGAACAACATCTTTGACTTGGGACAGGCCAAACTCTTATTTTACAAATTTTAATTTGTATCGTAGAAATGTGCATAAATTTCAAACATACATTTGCTAATGATATAAAGCAATATTTATTTTTTCATTTCAAATATACCGTACTTTTTGAGGTCTTTCTCACTGAGAATGCAAACACTTGTATATTGAACTTTCATAACTTTGACTTATATCAGTGGGTGAAAAAGTGAAAGCTGAGGACAAAGGTGACAGGAAGTTAATTTAAAACCGTTTATTTTCCATGCTTCCTGGAACAATAAGAATGCAAATATGAAATACACAAAACTACACTTTATTTACAAGATTACAAAAAATACATTTAAAGACCTTTTCTGCAGGATCTTTAAACCCCAATACTACATACCCACTATTTGGAGGTGTAATTATCTCAATGAGGAGCATAAAATGACAACAAACATCTCAGATCGAGGCAAGCAGAGTTTTTTTTCTTCTTCTGACTTTCTGCAACGTAGTTTGACAAAATTAGAAATTCAGATCAATATGTGACCTTCTTAATAGGTAAGAGTGTTTGAGAAGAGGCGATGTGTTCCGAACACATAAAAGTATGAGTCAGTCACTGAGCTCCTCCTCATCACTGAAGTAGGCGCTCTTTTTGATCTTGGGTTTGTGGGTGTCCTCTGATGTAGATGCTTGAGACACATCCTCTGTGACCTGCTTCCTTCTCGTCTCCTCCTCCTCAATGCGTGCTTGCTGATAATGATGACGGGCAAAAATGTATATTTCTCTTTGAACCCTTTTTTACCAGGAATATTAATGTATGATGAACTGAACTGTAGAGTATATTCACTGACCTGGAAAGCAATTGCCTGACTTAAACTGTCCAGTGCTGGATCCTCTCCTTCTTCGTCACTGTCCTCTGGTTCTCTGAAAGAACAAAATGAGTATATTTATTCACAATTTCAAAAAATTAAAAGAACAGTTCACCCAAAAAATTTAAATTTGCTTTAATATACTATGTATATTATATACAGGTGCATCTCAATAAATTAGAATGTTATGGAAAAGTTCATTTATTTCAGTAATTCAACTAAAATTGTGAAACTCGTGTATTAAATAAATTCAATGCACACAGACTGAAGTAGTTTAAGTCTTTGGTTCTTTTAATTGTGATGATTTTGGCTCACATTTAACAAAAACCCACCAATTCACATCTCAACAAATTAGAATATGGTGACATGCCAATCAGCTAATCAACTCAAAACATCTGCAAAGGTTTCCTGAACCTTCAAAATGGTCTCTCAGTTTGGTTCACTAGGCTACACAATCTTGGGAAGACTGCTGATCTGACAGTTGTCCAGAAGACAATCATTGACACCCTTCACAAGGAGGGTAAGCCACAAACATTCATTGCCAAAGAAGCTGGTTGTTCACAGAGTGCTGTATCCAAGCATGTTAACAGAAAGTTGATTGGAAGGAAAAAGATGCACAACCAACTGAGAGAACCGCAGCCTTATGAGGATTGTCAAGCAAAATCGATTCAAGAATTTGGGTGAACTTCACAAGGAATGGACTGAGGCTGGGGTCAAGGGATCAAGAGACACCACACACAGACGTGTCAAGGAATTTGGCTACAGTTGTCGTATTCCTCTTGTTAAGCCACTCCTGAACCACAGACAACGTCAGAGGTGTCTTACCTGGGCTAAGGAGAAGAAGAACTGGACTGTTGCCCAGTGGTCTAAAGTCCTATTTTCAGATGAGAGCAAGTTTTGTATTTCATTTGGAAACCAAGGTCCCAGAGTCTGGAGGAAAGGTGGAGAAGCTCATAGCCCAAGTTACTCGAAGTCCAGTGTGAAGTTTCCACAGTCTGTGATGATTTGGGGTGCAATGTCATCTGCTGGTGTTGTCCATTGTGTTTTTTGAAAACCAAAGTCACTGCACCCATTTACCAAGAAATTTGGGAGCACTTCATGCTTCCTTCTGCTGACCAGCTTTTTAAAGATGCTGATTTCATTTTCCAGCAGGATTTGGCACCTGCCCACACTGCCAAAAGCACCAAAAGTTGGTTAAATGACCGTGGTGTTGGTGTGCTTGACTGGCCAGCAAACTCACCAGATCTGAACCCCACAGAGAATCTATGGGGTATTGTCAAGAGGAAAATGAGAAAGAGACCAAAAAATGCAGATGAGCTGAAGGCCACTGTCAAAGAAACCTGGGCTTCCATACCACCTCAGCAGTGCCACAAACTGATCACCTCCATGCCTCGCCGAATTGAGGCAGTAATTAAAGCAAAAGGAGCCCCTACCGAGTATTGAGTACATATACAGTGAATGAACATACTTTCCAGAAGGCCAAAAATTCACTAAAAATGTTTTTTTTTTTGTATTGGTCTTATGAAGTATTCTAATTTGTTGAGAGTGAATTGGTGGGTTTTTGTTAAATGTGAGCCAAAATCATCACAAAAGAACCAAAAGACTTAAACTACTTCAGTCTGTGTGCATTGAATTTATTTAATACACGAGTTTCACAATTTGAGTTGAATTACTGAAATAAATGAACTTTTCCACGACATTGTAATTTATTGAGATGCACCTGTATGTACCCTCAGGCCATCCAAAAAGTTTGTTTCTTCATTGTAACATTGAGAAATGTACATCACTTGCTCACCAATGCATCCTCTACAGTGAATGGGTGCCGTCAGAATGAGAGTTCAAATAGCTGTTAAAAACATCACAATTATTCACACGACTCCTATCCACCAATTAAGGTCTTGTGAAGTGAAAAGGTGCATGATTGTAATAAATTATTTTCCATAATGTATAAAAATGCTTCATCCAGTTTCATCAAAATCCACCAATATATTTGTTTAGAACTGTGTGGACTGTTTTCTCTTGTGAACAGTGCTTGATCTGTGCATTTTTCTCTCCTAATTCAGATGAGATGCCTTTTTCATTAGAAAAGGCAATGTTATGGATAGAAAACACTTTTTTTTTTTTTTTCTTTTTTTTTTTTTAGCTGGAAGCAAGAGTTTAAAATCTTAATGATACATTTGTTTCTTACAAACACACAGCTTTTCACTTCATAAGATGTTAATCGATGGACTGGAGACATGCTGATTACTTGTGGATTACCGTGTTGTTTTTTTCAGCTGTTTGGACTCTTATTCTGACGGCACCCATTAACTCCAGAGGATCCTTTTGTGAGCAAGTAATGCTAAATTTCTCCAATTTTTTCAGATGAAGAAACAAACTCATCTACATCTTGGATGGCCTGAAGGCGAGTAACTTTTCAGCAAATTTCATTTTTGGATGATGTATTCCATTAAATGCATTAAGTAAGTACAGAGTTTGAATTATTAATTCTATTAAGAACTGCTTACGGCTCCTCGGGCTGCTGCACCTTTTTCTTCTTTTTCTTTTCTTTTTTAGGTGGAGGGTCTCTCTCTCCAAGTAAATTTTTAGGACAAGCGTAACTCAAGTGCCCCTCTTCCTGGCGAAGAAAAATAACATGACCTCAAAAACATATAATCAATATCATCTACACATTAGCAATATCACAGTGTAAAAGTTAACACATGACCACCAACACATTTCAACATATTATCAATGAAAACTTACCCCACATTCATAACATTTGGATTTGTCTGAGTAGTTTCTCCTTCTGATGAATTCTGTAGCTCTCCCATTGTCGATGGCGATGCTGGCTTTCACCGTTCTCCCAAACAACTGAAAGAGTTCAAGAGCAATCAAACACATTGGCTTCATGTGTACTTAATGTCATGTTAAACCATCATACCTGTTTGTTGTTTAACGATCGGGCGCAATTATGAGCAGACTCTCTGTCTAGGAACAGCACAAACGCCACTCCCTTACTCATCCGCGTGTGCTTGTCTTTGACAACAGTAACCCTTCAGAAAATGATATTGTGACTATGATCAAGCTATACGTTGATAGAATTATAGAGGTATAACAGAATCTATCCATTGTGGCGCAAAAATAAAGGATACTTACTTCACTACCTTGCCATATTTCGTGCATAACTGTGGGGAAATTTCAAGAAATATAAATGTTAACAATATTTGTAAATGTATTTGAAAAATTCTGTAAAGAAAGAACGTAATATAGGTAAGATGTGTTGCTCTCTTATTCTAAGGTATTTGCACGATATTTGTCATGTGATCATATATTTAGAGAGTTCATCAATAATTTAAAGTGTGTCAGATTCTTCAGGGTAAGAAGTCAAAAATAAAACATACATACATATGAAGTAAATTTGAAATGTATTTTGTTTATTAGTTTCACTTCTCACTCAATATAAAACTAATACAAATTCTCAAAAATGTCATTTTGACACAAAACAGAGTACCTTGTGCAAATCGCTGTTAGTCAATGAGAATGGGATGTTAGAGACATAAACAGTGCTTTTGCTGGGCGCTAAACCACCACTCATATTTATCTTTGATATCTGAAAAAGAACATATGACATATTTCAAAACATGTAAAGACTCAAGCAAAATATACTAGAAGAGCTTACGAAAAACATAACTAAAAATTATTTCAGACTTACTTATTCGCCAGAATCTTATTGATTTAAAGCATGTTTATCATAATGAAAACAACTGCATTTGTCGTCTCTTAACGTATTAAACTGTACGTTTAACAAGCGTGCAAGTCCGATTCAAAATATCAACGCAGCGCGACCCGGAAGATAAAGAGACGCCGCTGTAGCACCATAACACACTCTGTCACAAAACAAATCCACAAATTTAATTGCTACTTATATAAATCAAAGGGACTCATGTAAACGTCTTAAAATTAAAATACGGTGAATGCTAGCCTCAAAATTAATTTTTTACAGTTATTTTATTAGGATTGTGGGGCTTTATTTTGAAAAAAAATATTTGGTTTAAACCCGGAAACATTTTGTTTTTGATTGTGGCTGTGGCTGTTTGTTTAGCAACTGGCTGAACATTTCGCCACGTTTCGTCTCAAAATATTATTATTTAACAGAAGTTAATTGGCTACAAAAGACAAAAATGTTAAATTGACAGGAGGTGTGTCAAGCAACGAATGTAAACGGTATGTAAACGCTTGTTTTGGGGTTACGCATGTGTTCTCCGTATGCATGCACTGGTAAAAGACGGTATTACTGCGTCTGGTTTAAATTAGTTTATCTTAAGTATCAGTTTGTTGACTGGAGATGCACACATATGGGTAAAACATAAATCAATATAAATGGGAGTTGATTCCTCGTTGATTGTGAATTTAGCATAAACTACGCTGAAATGTAATCAAAGGTTCTTGCACATCTGTGATAGAAAATATATAAAGTTTCGACTACAGTGAGCGTTTTAACATATCTGCCTAATAAGTACAATATTGAAAGTAGATGATAATATAATAAAAGACAAAAACATATTATTTCAGTTAAATTATAAAACGCCTAGTTTAGTTCTGGGTACTGATTGGTCAATACAGCACAATATTGGCGCGAGCTGTTGTCACTGCGCTTCACTCATGTCAGATTGTTTTTTTTTGCACAGCAACATTCTGTTACGTTGGGAACTGTATTAGACTGACTTGCTTACAATATTTTAAAACAATTTTTGTTCTTATTAGCAACTGTTTTGTAAAAGCAATAAGGTCGTGTATTGTAAATAGTCTTGAAAAAGGGGTTGTGTCTAGCAACCAGTTTGTTATTAGTCAGAAGTACTAAATAGTAGCATTTTCAATGATGATACAATAAAATGTAAAAAGCCTTTTACTTTTCAGTTATTGTGTGAATGCGTTTACTTCAGTTATTGTGAACACAAAACTGCATTTATCAGAAATAATGAACGGTTATGGGCCATAAATAATAATCTTCCAGCTGTAGGCATTGGTACATCCCCATTTCTCTTTCCTTAACCTCTCATTTGTTCATAGATAACCATCATACAACTGAAGACGTCTGCTTTCCTAAAAGTAAGTCATTTAGAGAAATATGCTAGATTTAAAAACGGATTAAAACTGTATAAATATTTTGAAATGTGTTTATTATTTTTAAATGTAAATATGATTAAAATGTAATAAGATATCACTGTCATTTGTATTAAATATTTTTTGTCAGTGTTATGCAATATTTATGAAGTTATTTATTGTTTCGATAGTTGTCATACATTTTGTTTTAATTTAATTTCTTTTGATGTAATAATTCATGTGCCATATGGTTACTGAGGCTTAAATCTTAATATGTCATCTCTGTCCATGTTTTTATATCTCAGTGGCTTTTAGGAGAGATCGAAATCTTAGAGATATTTATGAGGAACGGTTTCAAGCAGGAAGAGTGGTAAACTCTATTTATTTTTATTTTATTTTTTATAATTTTTTTTTTTTTTGGGAGGGGTGTCCAGTGATCAGATATTTGGTTTATGCTGTTAGACAAATGGCTGTGTTTGAGCTTTTTTTTTTTTGATCTTCCAGGGTCCATATCCAAGAGAAGCTCAAGGGGACAGGAGACCACCCTTCGGCCGGCCAGACGAGGACTACGGCCGGGGTTTTGAATACGATGGCCCTCGGTTTTACCCAAATGGTGCTCCTCGCAACTACCATGGAGAGGATCAGAGAGGTTATCATGGAGACAGTCATCACTCATTTCCAAATGAGCACAGGGGTGGGCCACCTGGGCGAAGGGTAAGTATTAAAGATCAGATATGGTCGGTTTTTTTTCTTCTTCTAATTTTATTTATTTATTTATTTTAGTTGACTTGTATTCTTTTTTTAAAGCTGCAGTCCGTAACCTTTTTTGGTTAAAAATTATCCAAAATCAGCCAGTGTTCAAAACTATCACCTTACTTTAGCCCGATTAACAATGGTTAGCTTATAATAAAGTTTTCTAATTTGAGAAGTACAGGTAGATTTTCGCAGGAAATTCGAGCATGGCACTGCGCCATTATGTTACGTCTGTAAACATAAAGAAGTTGTCCCGGCTACTAGGCTACTGCATGTGAGGATTCTGCAGGTGACGGATCGTTTATAGCCTTTTCTCACAGCAGCTGGAAGAATTAAATGTATCATTTTGATGGCGGATTGTAATCCAGAAAGGATTATGTGTTTATGAAACACATGTGAATGAAATTAAACTATATTCCTTCTGATTACAGATAGCCTGGGATTACACAAGATTTGTATTTTAAAGAAAACCAGTTCGAAAGGGAGCATAGTTTGCGTTTTGGGTTAAAATAATTTCTGAATATGAAATTCAAATGGTATGACAATTAGATTAAACTGTACAGAAATTGAAATCTACATGCTAATACACACTATACTTATAGTCACGCAATACTGATGTTGTTAACATTAATAATTTGATAATAAAGTATAATAAGAATAATACTTTGCACGGTTTGATGTGATGTGAGCTAACCAATCTTTGTATTAAATCACTATTGGTAGCGTGATTTTATGGTAATGCTTTTTTCCTCAGTTGGTCAGAACAAACGTGGCAGACTTGTTATTTACTTGTTTAGATGGCAATATACGGTGAAAATTCTTATTTGGGTCATATATTCCAAGACATAGGCTAGAATCTGTGATTGTGAAGTACAGTAAACATCCACACCGGTGCAGTGACTGACAGCTACACATTCACCTCAAAACATTAGATTCATCCGCGCTGAAGCCGTGCCGGAGTACAGCCCACGCAAGCGAGATAATTCCGCACACTGCTGCAATTCCAGGTTTTCAAACAGAGATGGCGACAAAGAGGCAAGACTTACAGACTGTAGCTTTAATGTATAGTTAATGTGTCAAACTGCATCTGCCTGACTTTTTGTTTGTTATTTGTGTTAGTTATAGGTATGTTTGTTATGGGTATAAAAACTATATATGTACACTCCTTGGGGTGTTTTTGAATTCGGTTTAAAAAAAAGAAGGGGGAGAAAAAGATCAGATATGGAAAACACTTGCAATTATATATCTCAATTCCTCATCATATAATTTTGTTTTGTATTTTAGCAGGAAGATTTCCCATACTACAGAGGGCCGAGAGAGGAGCCGCATGGTGGACGCCAAATGGACTTCAGGTATTTCATAACTTCAAAATATCACAAAGGAAAATATGTATTTCCTACATTTGTAATGGCCGTATTCTGAATAAATTAAGCCATCTTTTCTCTCTCTACTCTTTGGAGATAGTGGAAATACTCACTCTTGTATTCTTGTAGTCAGATTAGATTTAGCAAAAGTTACAAATGCAAAGTGGTCACATGCATTTCAGATAACCTCAAAACATGGTTTGAGTGGCCTTAAAAACAGTTTGGATCCCCTTTACACTCTTATTTATTTCTGATCATTTTGGGATCTTCATACAATGTGTAAAGGCAACGGGGTCAAGGGTGGACATGTCCATTGAAGCACATGTAATTTCCCCAGCAGATGGCAGAGCTGTTCCTTCTGAAAACAAGCTGTATTCCCTCCAGCTATAATGCTTTGTTTTTATACTTTGAGTAAGAGACGAAAGGAAGCCAAGAAACGAAGTGAAGTTTCTTAATAAGGAGCATAAATCAAACCGAGTTGTCCTACATTCTCTGTTTGGTTTTTGTGGTTCAGCTCCCATGGAAATACCCACAGACAGTCACTCTGCCAAGTGGATGAGCATAGTAAGCTTCCCAGTGGTTTTCCCTATCTCTTAATCTGCCTCTCTGGTAATTAAATGCAACAGTTCACAGCAGGAATGGAGTGCAGCCAAATGAACATTTATGTTGGTACACCCCTACTAAGAAGCGTTAAAAACTTTTAAATTGTGACATCATTGTTTTCTTAATTGGTTAAAGTTGTCACAGAAAGAGTCTACAAGAAAGCTGTGTTTTGCTTGCAGTAGAAATAGAATACATTTGCAAAGGATTCAGAATTCTTCATACACTGAAATTACGTGTGTGTGTGTGTGTGTGTGTGTATATATGTCCGTGTGTGTATACATGTTTATATATCCTGGTGGGGACTTAAATCTGAATACACAGACTCATGGGGAGCTTATAAATCATAGCTTATAAATCATACAGAATGTGTGTTTTTTTGAAAAAGTAAAAATACAGAAAGTTTTCTGTAAGAGGGGTAGGTTTAGGTGTAGGGTTGGTGTAGAAAATACAGTTTGTACAATATAAAAACCATTACGCCTATGGAGAGTCCCTACAAAGAAAGCTGACTTTTGTGTGTGTGAGAGAGAGAAAGTAGTAGTTTTTGGCCCATTCTTACCACTTGGTGGCGCTTTTGTAATTAGATATTAGACAGTGAATCATGCTTGTTTAAGCCTCTCATTTTATTAAAATCAGACATTCCCAAGAATCAGTTTTGCAGAATATCCTTTATATGGTTTTATAAAGCATTTTCTCGCTAATTCAAATAATCGTGCATGTCAAACATGCTTTAAAGTGCCTGTTTTGACTTTTTCAGTGCTTTAATCTGTCGTGATTGGTAGTGAGAGTTTAACCTTTTTTTGGCTTGGGGTAATATCCTGGCTTCATATTGGCAGTAAAGACAGACATGTGGTAATTTGCTCTGTTAGTGCAGGGCAGACAGGGTCACCTGCACTTCAAACAGATGTGAGGGTCATTAAAGTTTTGCGAGGTCACTGTGTGCGGACACATTGTCGTGCGTGTTTGTGAGAGGGGAACCTGGCTGGGGTTCAGGCCAGGGTCACTCGGACCAGGTGCCTGTGATTCTTTTACGTCCTCCCTCTCGCCTGTGCGGCAGGCTGTATAAGTAGCACGTAATCGGCCCGCGCGACCGGAGGGTCCTGGTAGGGAAAGCGAGTCGAGGGGGAGCAGAGTAAACTGAAGGGGGTTTTACTGCCGCTAGAACAGATGTGTGTTAATGAATGTCTTGGTTGCGGGCAGACTCGGCAGAGCTGTGGTGCTGCTCTGTTAGGCAGCGCTGCAACTTTTTACAAGCCTCATTTTGCCCTCCTCTTTGTGCAGTTTATATTGAGTTGCTTTTTACAAGCAGGATGTGAAGCCTCTGGCTTGGTCCTTGCACAAATAGGTAAAGTCTTAAATGAAGCAGAGCCTAGTGTGGAAACTAGTTTAAGAGAATCTCATCTCTGTCATCAGGGGCGAGGGTGTCCAGCATAACCAACAGGTTTTAAATAAGTCTTTAAGGACATTACTAAATCATAACTGACCCTGCATTTCTGAATATTTATTGACCCTTAAAGGTGCCATAGGATAGAAAACTGTATTTACATTGGTATAGTTGACTAATAACAGTTCTGTACATGGAAATGACATACAGTGAGCCTCAAACACCATTGTTTCCTCCTCCTCATGTAAATCTCGTGAATAAAAAAGACCACTGAAAAATAGGCTAATCAGAACATAACACAGACTGTGACGTAACTGTCAGGATCACTAATAATTACACCATCAGAAGTTCTGCAGGCATTGTGAAGAAACAAGCGAGGACAACAGCGAAAATGGCAGATCATGGAAATAAATGTTATGTTCCAGGGATGGGTTGGTGTCTGTATTCAGAAAGGCACTGAAAACAAATAACACGTTCTACTAAAATAACGCGAGACACTAAAGGGACATTGTTAGCTTCTTGCTAGCTGTAGCCTGTTACATTGTAGTACATAAGATTTCACTTACCACATAAACAGGGTAAGGAGAGATGACTGAGGATGATGGCGAATGATTTACAGATTCTGAGCACCACTGACAAGTATCTGATCTTGTAAAATGTGTGGTAAGTACTGCCACTCCATAGTACAAACAGAGTTCGTGCGATCGCAAATCTTGAAAGTGAAAGTAAAAAGTGATTGTGCATTTGAAAGCCGTTTCAGTGCCCAGCATATTAATAGCGGCTCCCTGATGCCTGCATTTTATATACAGTATAATTACCTGACGATATAACTGCAAGAGAAAGTATTGAAATATATATTTCTTCCCTTTGTTTCCTTCCTGTGAGCTACTAAAATGAGCAGCACTGTGAAACAGCCAATCAGAGCAGAGCTCAACATTATTATTCATGACCCTTCCAAATAACCCAATAACACACCATTTCATTCTAGGGAGAAATCCTAGGGTTGTAAATGCACATGTAAAACAGTTTCTGGAGAATTTTTGCCCTTTCCTGAGCCACATACCTTCTATGTAGATATCAGAGAACAATTTAAAATATTGTATCAATACATTCTATGGCACCTTTAAAAGTCTGTCAACACTTAAAGGGATGGTTCACTCAAAAAGAAAATTAAAAAATGATAAAATGGGGTCCAGTGATGTTTTGAACCTCACTGACTTTCATGATATGGACAAAAACAATTAAAACATTCTTCAAAATATAATCTTCCATAAAAAAGTCAGTCATATGTGTTATGAAAATGTGTATGATGCATATGAAAAGATGATCAATTGAAATGATCGTCACAGTCCTGAGGCCGGTGGAAATACCTTGTCTCCTCTCCCTTGACCCTTCATCTCAATACACTCCGCATCTGACCCTACAGGCCATGGTTCATATAAACAAGCGTCTTAAGATTAACAGATTGTCCCCTTTAACCCCCTTCTTAACCTGTCAGAGGACAGTGGACAACTATTTAAACCACACATACTTTGATTCTTACTTATTTGGCGCATTTTCAGCTATTTTTGCTGTGATTTTGTCAGTTTTGGTCTAGTTCCTTTTTTCTTTTTTTTGCCAACTGAATTTTTGGTTTTGGTGTAATAATTTTTTTTAATGTTTTAATAATATATTTTGAAAGTGCCATTTTTTTTTTTCTCCTGTAATTGCAAAGCTGAAAAGGATTTTTAATGTTTTATTTTTTTTTAATTAATTAATTTTTATTATTATTAGATTTTATTTTATTTTACTTTTCTTTGCTAACTGAACTTTTTTTGTTTTGGTTTAGTATTTTAATGTTTTAATATATTTTTGAATGTAATTTATACCTGTGATTGCAAAGCTAAATTTGATTTTTACTTTTTTTGCTATCTTAATTTTCTTTTTTTGGTTTAGTATTTTTTTTTTTTTTTTTTAAATGTTTAATGAGAAAAAAAGTATGCGTAATATTTCTTATCCATAATGTGAATGCAATTGTTTGTCTTATTTTTCTTTTCCTGCCTCAGACCGAGCAATCGTGCAGGTCCTCCTCCGAATACTCGAGTCCTGGGTGCTCACCCTCCTCCGCCCAGGTCTCTGCCTGCAATAGCCCCTGATGCAGGAGACGACACCCTCATGCAGGCCATAATGAACCTGGACCGGGGGTTTGTATTCAGATACGTTAAAAGTAAAATGCCCCATGTTATTCTACTAAGGAACAGATACTCAAGAAAACTTTGCGTATATGTGCCCATCTCTCTCATAGGGAGGAGCGGGACAACTTGAGAAGAAAGGCACCGTTCCCTCCAGTACGTGAACGCTCTCCAGCTCGGCGGGACGTCCCACCTTCCCCTCACAGTCGGTCGGGGTCCAGCATAAGCAGCCGCAGCTACTCCCCAGAGCGCAGCAAAGTGCATCCTTTCCCGCCTCAGCAGGGGAAAAGTATGAAAAATCTTCAGTCAAAATGCCTGTTCAATCACTACTTAGTGTGTCTTTGGTTTTGATTTATATACACTACTGTTCAAAATTTTGGGCTTAGAATGGAAGTGTATATACTTGTATAATAATGCATGATGGAGTTTATGACCTCAGCATTTCAAACTCAACAGTGTTTAATGCCAGTGGTGTTCGCAGGTATAGACAGTCTGCCAAACCTCTCTGCATTTTACTTGGTGAAATCTCATTGGCGGGGTCTCCCACACACACAGACTCTAGACAGTACAAAGGGTCAGTGCACAGCTTGAAGTGTAGTCTTTGACCTGACGTGAACTATTTGAAACATGTAAAAGCCTGTTGATTGATTTAAGGGCTTTCTTGACTAATTTGCACGCAAACACATTTTAATACGCCCAGCTGCAGAGTGGAAAGACCTTCCCTGGTTGCTTTATTTCTCATATAAACTAGATAAACGGCCTAAATGCTTCCCAGACAGGTTTGATTTGAGTCGTTGTGTTTGAAAATACACAGGCTTGGACATGACTGTACCCAAGCGTCCACCGCAGACCTCCGATCACAGATGATGTCACTCAAAGCCTGTCCTATTAAAGACTCCCATCTGTGTTTGTTTCGCTGTTCTCTGTTACTATAATGAGATCCTCAGTAATAAGCTCCAGAGCGATGCTTCGAGCAGCCAATATTGGATGCATGTGTTTGGGTTGACATACCCCAAGTGAGCGTCCCTAGATTATGCTGCTGAGAAAAGACGGAGCAGGCTTGCATGAGATCATATGATCTAACCTCTAATACTGATCAAACAAATGCATCAAAAACCCCTGAATTATTGCTAAATAAAAAATAAAGTATCTGTACTGTTTTTTTTTTTTGATGATCATGTACAAAAAATGTTTTCCTGTGTTTTTTCAGGATTTGAGGAGCCGTTAGTGCCAGGCAGGGGACCTGGTGAGTAAAACATTGTCATTTTGGGGGCATGTGGATTATCTGGTCATATTTATTATGCATCAGAAAGCCAGCATGAATTTCATTTTGAAAAATGGTCATTTAGTCCACAACAAAATATTTTTTTTTTGGTAAAACAAATTAACATGGAACTCATGGAGAAAAATGAAACAATCTGTTTTACTGGATAACGTACAGGCTGACACATCACTGGATATTAATAACCACAACATTGTGGTCTTGTATCGGAAACTTGTTTAAGTATCTTGTATCTTGATATGGTTTATTTTGCAATAATGATTGGTTGACTGTATTTTTCCAATAATTACATGGCTACTTTCCATGTAATTAATTAAATAAATAAAGTTGGCTACTTTCCAAAGAAAAAAATGAAATTGCAGATAATAGTACTGTCAAAAAGCTTGGGGTTGGTATTAATTAAAATTATTAAAGTTTTTTTTTAAGTCTCTTATGTACACCAAGGCTGTGTTTATTTGGGGAAAAATACAGTAAAAAAGTAATATTGTGTAATATTTTTACTATATAAAATAAATGTTTTATCTTCTATTTTAAAATGTAATTTATTCCTGTGATGGTAAAGCTGGATTTTCAGCAGCTGTTATTCCAGTCTTCATTAACACATGATCTTTCAGAAATCATTCTGATATGCACTGTTAGAAGAAACTTTTCTTAATATTATCAACATTGAAAACAGTTGTGCTGCTCAGTGTTTTTGTGTAAACTGATACACCTGATTATTTGAGTATAAAGTTCAAAAGAGTGATATTTATTTAAAATGGCAATCGTTTGTAACATTATAAATGTCTTTACTTTCTTATTTGATGAATTTAATGCATCATTGCTGGTTAAAACTTGAAGAAAAATCATATTCCTCTGATAAAGAAAGTTTATGGCTCACACACAAGGAGATTTTGTTTCGTTTTGCTTTATAAGTTAAAGGTCAGCCCGCAGTCACAGTAACTTGAGAGAAAGCGTTGCTAATCGCACCATCGTAGAGCCTCGTTTTGTTTGTCTGCTTTCCTCTCACTTCCTTTGGCCGGGGATCGTAAAAAGTCCACAGGAGTGTGTCTGATTGCTAAACCTTTCCTTTTTCTCTAGCTTTCATCCATTCCCTTTTTACTTTTCTTTGCCAGATGTTTGATGTGCATGCAAACGTCGCAAGGAGATTTCGATTGGAATCTTAAATCTGTGTAAATCTAAACATAACTTCTGGTTATAGACTTCTCTCCGCTCCAAATCAATTTAGCGAGCATTACTTCATCTCTCGCTGAATGAATCCGTAGGTGTTGAGCCCACAGCTCACACGGAGAGGGTCACAGGGTGACACTGCAGGCACCTGGCTGCGGTTTGCCTGCAGGGAAGAGCCCTGATCGGCAGCGAGGGAACCACCTGGTTCTGCACGCCAGCTGGATGTTCGGAAAGTGAGCAGGATCCGTTCCAGCATGTGAAAACGTTTATGGCACCAAATGAGTCAAGCAAGGCCATATTCCGTGGCTTTCTGGGGGATGTTGATCCACATCCAAACTATAGCTGCATTGTTGGCTTGCGTCCTACAACAGATGCTTTGTTTCTTATGTTCTGATCCCAGTCTTTCATCTTCTACAGACAGGGAAAGGCCCCCCGGCCCCTCTGTGAGTGCATCACGAGACGGTTCGCCCCATAGCTCCGTATCAGCCACTAAGGTGAGTCGCACACACACACACAGCTCCTGAACAGATGTGCTTACCAGAACACTCCCTTTCATCCACTAAAATAATAATAAGTGTGACATGCCAGCAATTTCAGCTGATGGTGAAAAAACGCAAATCAGTGACTGGAGTTTTTTTCCTTCTTTTTGAAAAGCTGTTTGCTTGCGCTTTCCTTTTTCCCATATGATGGCTTTTAAAGGGTCCTGTTTAGCTTATGAAAGGAAAGCGGCCTGTGTCATGTTTATTCAGACTGCAAGCACGGTTCTGACACAAAACACAGCGGGTCGCTGAAGGAGAGTCATGGACATCATTGGGCCACACAGGCCGCAGCAAGGCTAAAAAAAGGGGGAGAAATCCATTAGCTCAACTCTCGGCTTTATCACAAGATCTTATCGGAGGCTCAGAGCACTCTGGACATACTCTAGGGAGCACTGAGAGCCTAAAATAATTTTGTTTAACTGTTTCTTTCATTTACTCTCTTCTTTTTCCATTTTTGTGTTTAGGTGAACAGAATCTGAGAATATGGTGAACTTTTTTTTTTTTTTGATTTTTGTTTTTTCTCAAAAAATAAAATAAAATTAATAAAATAAAAAAGAAAATATTTAATTTTACTCCCCTCTGTGAATATTTTATTCTTTTATTTTTAATGCAAACTAGTTCTTTAGACTTTGGCTTTCCTTACTTAAAAAGCTTGAGAAAAAAACATTAATTTTTAAGTTTAAGTTTTTGTTTTGTAATAATTTAATAATAGGTAATTGTGTGTGCATTTTAAGTGTCACAAATGAAATATGTCAGCTCTGTAACCCAAATTGTAAAGAAATTGTTCAGATATTTTCATCCTTTTAAGTAGGTAGAATAAATACTTAGCAACACCAGAAAAATTAAACGGTGTCTTGTGAATGTGTGATGTGCAAAAATATTTCTAAAATCCTTATTAAAAATATTAAGGTTTTTTTTATAATAAATATATCTATTATAAATTATAAAATATTATTTGTATGTTATCATTATATTTATACATAAATTGTTTATAATAAAATTTTACAGTTTATAATAAATATAAAGTTATTATGAATATATAGATTTTTAATATAAGCTGACAGATATTTAACACATTGTTATTGAGTGATAGGAGTGGAAAAACATATTTTGATGAAACAAAAGTGGGAGGTTGCACTCAAACATATACGATTACATATACAAATATTTTTAAAAAATATTTCCTTTTTGTTTTGTCCCAGTACTCAATCAATATTTTGATTCAAGAATGCTTGAATCAAGCTGTTTCAAGCAACACGACATGAAATGCCTTATTAAAGAACCTGTGTGAGTTTCTTTTGTTTGATCACTTAGATTCACCTCTGAACCATGTACAGATGAAAGTTGTTTCTGGTTGGTGGATGTCTCAGTCCTTCAGCCTTTGATCTTCTTCCATAGCTCTGTTCATGGGGCATAAGCCATAACCTTGTGCCTTAGATGAAAAGGCTTTGCCAGTGTAAACTCGGCCTGATAGGCGGTCTCTTAAGTTCAACAAACACACTTGTTTTGGGGATTCATTGTTTGAAGTACAAAGAACAGATGATTTTGCTTTGGTGGGCTTTTATTTGTTTGTAATGCCTTTGCAGGTCTTGTCTCAAATATATTTATATCCCTACTTCGATCAAATGATTGTTATTAGTTTGATTTTGGTTAATTAGTGTTGGAGGTTTCATTTTTTGAGACAAAAAGTAGCTTCAGGTCCAAGTCGTAGATCTTGAGCCACAGACAGAGCCAACTTGTTAGACTTTTTTTCTGACTTGTTTCCATTCTGTCATACAATGACGTTACTCTGCTTTGCCTGTTTTCTGTTTTCGAGAAAACAGGACTTTCCTGAATGTTGCTTTCCAGCATTTGTTGGGGTGTTTTACTCTGAACATGTTTCTGGATTAATCTAGCCTTTAAAAGCAACTTGTCCTGTGTACTGCAGGAGGAGATGACAACGGTGGAAGGGCCCACAGATGAAGTTCCACCCACCGTAGATGAAGCTTCCTCCGTCATGGACGACTTTCAAGAGCGACGAGCTCAAGCTATTGCTGCCAAGGCTCGGGAAATTGAGAAGGTTTGAGAAACGCCCCAGTCACTTTTGAGCTTTTGTTTCCATAGGTCTGAGAGTGTTTAAAATAGTTGGTGCCATTTTTGTTTTAAATGGCCACACATTCGTTTTAATGCCTCCTGTTCAGGATGCTGTATATTATTAATAGGGTTGTCAGAAAGAGTTGAACTATTTACATTTTAGGTTATTTAATGCATCGAAAGATCATCATTTATTATGTTCAACAACATCATTTAAAAGAGGAATTCGAATACTTTTGAGCACTACCACTTGCATGCATTTTGTCTTTTTCCTTTCTTGTTGGTCATCACATTTACTAAGGAGATACAAAGGTAAAACACCCACTGTCTCAGCTTGTTCCGAACGATCGTAATAAAGTTCCTGCTCTCTCCTTTTCCTCTTTACTGGCCCTATTAAATGAAAGATGGGATCCCGGAGGAGTGGTGCGCCAGCCCTCCTATTGAGCACAAGCCTTTGGCTCAATAGCTGCTGACGATGCACAATTTTAACTGTCGGCTTTTGACCCAACCTTGAGCTTTATTGGGTTATTTACATATTGAAAATAAATCAGATTTTTCTATGTATGGCTAAGCTTTCCTCTTAATTCACAGGAAGCCCTTTGAATCAGTTTTAGTGTTTGAATAGCTCTTTGTATTCCTGATCACTTAAGCATTTTTTTCCTGCTTAAATGACTGACAGATCTACATTTCTGTAATTTGTTCAGGATTTTAATTTTTTTTCAGCACTTCTTTTGAAGTGGAAGTCGAAGTGTGTTTTGATTTGCCCTGAATGCACATATTTCAGTGACAGTGTGTGGATGCCTTTCAGGCCAAAGCCTGTTGTTTCACAAAGTGTGTGTGTTGTTTCTGTTTAAGTGTCCGCCAGATGTTTAGCTTCTCCTTCAATCTGGTCTAGCCATCTCTACACTCTGCACTTTACCTTTTTCCAACAAACATTTAGCTGGCATGCACTATACAGCACGTTTTTTGGTTTATATACACTTGAACAATATACATCTAAAGGGGGCGTGGGACACAAAAGTAGAAATTTCGAATAATGTGCCAGTTGCTCTTTTCCATGCAATAACATTGAGTTGATTATAACAAACTCGAATGTTTTAAGTGTCAAAGCATCATAAAAATGGTCTGTACGACTCTTAAGCTCGTTTCCATGTCTTCTGAAACCATATGATGGCATACAAGCAAGAAAACCATTGATCTCCTTGATTCAAACATGAGTGTTTATGTGATTAGACATTGTTTAATCTTTTCTGTTTTCTGCACTCAAAACTTATCTGAATCATTAATTCATGAGTTGGACTGATCTGGTTCTTGAGTTCAACACTGCTTCAGTGACCCGTTCACAACATTTAATGGTTTACTGAGGAAAATTCAGTAAAAATATATGAATTCAAGTTCAGTTTGTTTCTAACAAGCGCTATCATATGGCTTCCAAAACCTTGAAGTATAGTGAAGTCATGGACCACTTTTGATTCTTTATGGTACTTTTGCATCCATTTTGCAGCGTGAAAGCCTCATCCACATGGGGACCAATTAAATGGAAAAGGCCGACCAGTACGATTTTTCAAAATTGTTACACCAAAGTAATATAATTTATGGTTAAACTTTGTTTTTTGTCTTATGGTCTTCTTTTTTTTTTTTTTATTAGTTATGTTTCATCTTGGCAGAGAGCATATACTTTAAACAAGTTCAGTTCAAGTCATGCTCAAAGAGGAATCTAGTTGGCTGTCGATTGTTTTGTTTTGACCAGCAAGACGTTTATTTTACAGATGAGCCCATGTGATTCTAACGAGACTGAATTCCTTACTGCTGAAGTACTGTAAGTAGGGCATCTTTGTTGTGATAGTTCTGCAGTCCACGGTGAGGCTTAATCTGGGTCTGAAGCAAGGCTTTTGAGGTCCATCAGGGATGTTTGATTCCTTCGTTCTTTAATCGCGTTTGATGTTTCTGATCTGAAAATGTCAGATCAAATAAAACAATAGACTGATGCACAGTTGCCCCCAAAGACCATTACCCTTGCATGATGTTTTGCTATGCTTAAGTTTTCTATTCTCCTGTTCCAGAACACAGGCATTAGAGTATACTATATTAAGGTGATTATGCATCCTTAACAGTTATTTAGGATTGTAAATTAGTGCTTTGTGGTTTTTAGTCCATATGCTTGGGGGCTTCTTGACAGAATTCAATTCACAAGTAGTTTCATTGCAGAAGTTCTGTTACATTTACTTTTAACCATATTGCTGGCCATGCAACTGAATGTATTGAAATTTCACACGCCAAAACGTTATATTCAAAGCTTTTATATAATGCACCTAACTTTTGGTCTTACACAACTAGAATTGAACTTTTGCTGAACCACTTAGAAAGTTATTAGTGTATAGATACTTTCCCACTTTTCCCTCCTTGTCTTTCCCACCCTTCCTGAATAATTCTCTGCTATCTTTACCCAGAATCAGGAATCAGCCTCCCACAGTACAAAAATGACACATGAAAGGCTGAACAAGAACACACACACTCTCTAGGTCCTGTTCAGCTTTCCTGTTTGATTGGGTAATGGGTGGGGTTCACAAGAAGTCTGGAAGTAGAGCATGCTCGAGGAAATCGCTTCCCAGCATTCTTGGCATTGTTATGAATTATTTAATCTCAGTGTGGCTTTGTATGTTCAAGGTTATCTCATAAAAGAACAGCATAGCAATATGTATTAGAATCACAATTGATATTATTTTAATTTAATCATTACAAAGCAGCAGAAAAATAGTAGCAAATAGAATAAATTTGCTTTAAAAATAGTGGTCTTTTGGAACTTCTTGTTAACCTTTGCTTCAGATCATCCCTTCTTACTGAGTTAATAGTGGTTTGTGTACCGAGGCATATTTTCTACTGTACTCAGATGAACACGATGTCATCTGAGTCTGTACTCAGACTCAGATGACATTGTGATAACCGTACCATAACCCCCTCTTCTTATCTAATTTGAATTTAATTCTAGGCCACACATACAGTTAACACCCACATGGGCTCTCAGTTAAATCAGATATTTATGGGAATCTTGTGTACCGACTTTCTCTTACAGGGCCAGGATCTGTAACTCATGTGACCCTGGACCACAAAACCAGTCTTAAGTCGCTGGGGTATATTTGTAGCAATAGCCAAAAATACACTCTATGGGTCAAAATTGTAGATTTTTTTTCTTTTATGCCAAAAATCATTAGTATATTAAGTAAAGATCATATTCCCTGAATATTTACTACTGTAAATATATCAAAATGTAATTTTTGATTAGTAATATGCATTGCTAAGAATTCATTTGGACAATTTTAAAGGCGATTTTTCTCAATATTTTGATTTTTTTTTTTTTTTTTTTGCACCCTCAGATTCCAGATTTTCAAATAGTTGTATCTCGCCCAAATATTGTCCGATCCTAACAAACCATACATCAATGGAAAGCTTATTTATTCAGCTTTCATGTGATGTATAAATCTCAATTTCGAAAAATTGACTCTTAAAGACTGGTTTTGTGGTCCAGGGTCACATATTTGACTTATGATTTTAACGCCTGGCAGAAAAAAAAAGAGAAAAATATCAGGTCACATTTACTGTTGTTCACTAAAATTTTAACAGGTAAAATCCAGGTCATTTAATAGGAATCTGTGTGATTTGTGAATTTACCCATGCAGATTCACACAAACTCACTACATCAATAAACAGTGACTTCAGATTCAAGTGTGCATGTTGACTGTGAACAATGGACTTTTTTTGTCTGCAAAACTTTAATGTGATTTTGCCTTTAGACGCACTCTATTGGCTTGTGCCAGTAAACAGCCACCCAAAAACCTTTCAAAACACCTTAGCAACTACGTAATGTCTGGAAACCAAACACAACTCATCACTGTGCCGGCAAGTTTTGCAAAGGCAAGCAGTGCTACTGCTACCATGTTACTACTAGTTTAAACTCTTTATTTTAGGTTATAGTACTGATCTAAATTTATAACTAACATTATTTTCAACCTGTTTTTTAAAAATAGCTCTAGCAACCGGGTTAACTGGCTGAGCGTTAATGCAATTTAAACAGTCACACAGATTGACTATTTAACTGCAGTCTCTCTTAACCTGCAGCCTCAGGCTATAGAGTACTTCCTTTCTACATCATTTATCCATTCTATTCTGGAATGTTCTAATTGACTATTAGAGTCTTCCCATTGAACCTATTCGACTTAATGACTATTAGAGGCAGTTCTCACACAAGAACTCTGGGCTTTGTGTGTGGGCCTCGGTGATTCCTGGAACCAGGTGATCTCATTTTACTAGAACTTGACTCAGCCATGGGAAAGAGCCCTTATGTTAGAAGCTAATGAGGAGCTCACTGCAAAAATTATTAGTCAGCACATTTAGTTGGGTGGCCACATTTCTTTTCCAGACTTGTGGGGGCAGGTAGCAGGAACCATGGAAGATATGCGTTGTCTTTTTTCGTTTAATAATGCCCAAAGTTTTCAGTTCCTGTTATATTTTAAGCACTTCCAGATATGGTTATGTAATGTCAGGGCCATGTCGGAAACTGGTGATATGTTTAACCATCAGTTTCTTTCAGTTTTGGTTGGGTGCATTGTGTTGCTCCGTGCCATCGTTTTGTTACAGTCTCCTGATGTAAATTGTAGAGTAAATTTCAAGATATGATCTCCAGCTATAAGTTACGTGTCCTGAGGGCTGTGTGTGAGTGAAGGTAATTGCAGAAGTTATGCAGACTCCCCTGGGTCTGAAGCATTGCTTTGATGTCCAGAAGTGTTTGATTATCCAACCACAGTAAACATAACTGAGCTCTGAGAGTTTTGGTTTGGGGCTTTGTTCTATCGTCTGGATGGCAGATCAGAAAGGCAGAATGTTCTCCCAAATACACAACAAAACCGCTCTCCATCCCCATGTCTTCTGTGAACAGAAATAGTTAGATTAAAGATGCCTTCGTGGTCTGTTCTATGAGATGGGTCTTGAGACTGTGTCGTGATTGACAACACAATGTATTTGCCATAAAAGTAGAGCAGAGCAGAGTATATTGTTTCCAGTTAGATTTATGTGGCATCTTTGCTGCTTTTCATTTATTTTTCAAGGCCAATGGAAATGTTAACAGGGTAAATACATATCCGAATGGTTTGCTCAGCAGAAAAAAAAAATGTATTGTGAGCTCCAGGATGAATTATTATTATCATCAAGAAATTGTTGTCTGAGCTTGTCAAGGCATGTGTTTTTATGTTGGTTAGAAAGCCAAATGGAAAAGAAAATCAGATTTTACAGTGCCACATTTAACACACTTTAAGGAACCTTGTTTGATGAGGTCTAAGTAACTAGATTGGGGATTGCCATTGACATTGACATCTGTGTGCACATTGTACATGTTGGACAATATTACTGCTTTATAATTTTCAAACATTGGGCTGTTTTATAGGTCTATCGTCAGGACTGTGAGACGTTTGGCATGGTGGTGAAGATGCTGGTGGCTAAGGAACCCAGCTTAGAAAAGCACCTGCAGAACCCACTAAAAGAGAACCTGATTGAGATCCGTGAGCGATGCCTTGATGACTTGAAAAACTTCATTGCTGAACTCGATGAGGTGGTACGACAGCCTGAACCTGCTGTCTAAGGTGGCACCGTTTTACTCAACCAGCAGTTTTGTTTTTTTCCCACCTCTGTACGTACACAAAAGTCCTTCATTGTTTTTTATGGTTTATGTAAAGACCAGTGTACTTTGTGAACTGAGTGTCCACCTAAAGAAATCGTCCTGGTCTGCAACGGGGCAAGGAAAATCTCTACGTGTTTCATTTATGCTGTTCCGTTCATCCATTGACACTAGTCGATGCTAGGTTGTATAATCTTTTTGTAAAATTTCAACATTAAGATTAATAAAAAAAATTAGATGGCAAACACAAGGAAAGCAGTGCCAGAAGAGGGTTTGCTCTATTCCTTATTAATTGCAGAAGCTATAGAGATTATTAACCCACTGAGGAGATTTACTAGATGATGGTGTTTGTTCTGATCAATTGTGTATAAACTGAAAGGGTTCTATGTTGTTGCCAATTAATTCACTTGCATTCAAACCAGTGAGAAAAGTTGGAGAATGAATTATGGTAAGTAATCTTTATGGGTTCAGCAAATTGCTGCTATCTGTAGTACTGTTTAGCTGTGCAGCTGACAATAATGCATTTTCATATTTTTTTAAAATTAAATTTTTCCGGCCACTATAATGTGAAAACCCAACACAAGTATTTGTGTAGTTTTTCCTTTGTGTAGTATTAAAGCGTCCTGAACCTACTACAATGCATGTTTTTCCTTTTGATTTAAACCCCTTTTGTGACTTCATGTTTGTAATTAAATAAAGTTGCTATGTTTAGTAATCATATCTTTTAGTTTTCTCAAGCAGCCTATGAACAAATGAGAAAAATCAAGGTCCAATGGAATGTATTAAATCGCTCTTGAATTATTTTATTGACATCTTAATGTTAAAAAGGGATAGTATGTTACCTGTGGTGAAATGTACATAATAGACAGAAGATTCCCCAAACACTGTTTAAGCGCATAAGCATATTGCAGACAGAAACATGTTTAAGGGTGCAGTTATTACACCTGCAGAGTAACATAACAAGGCCATTAAGCATATGAATAGTGCATATATATATTTTGCATTTGCAAACCCCTGGTCAATAAAATGGCAAACCTCAATTTTGTTGATCAATAATTATAACTCCATCTGAGGCCAGGAATCGTAGTAATTAATCATTTAACATATTTGGATATAAAAATATCAGTATTCCAATCTTAATTTAACAAATATACATTGCTTGCACTATTAAATAATTATTTAGTTACTCTACATGCTACTCAAGAAATTTTGCTTTTTTGGGAATAATGGTTTTGCTATACAATGTACAAGGAAATATTACGTTACTTTCATTGTTCATACCAACAGCAACACAACTGACACTCCGTACTTGTAAAGAGAACTTAAATCTCGAGAAAAAAAAAAAGTTTTGTTTTCCAGCTTCTTTAGAATCACGTGTGTGTATGTTCCAGCTGCAGCAGATGCAGGTTTTCAGTCTAAAGTCTAAGAAATTATGCAGTTCTTGCCCTTATGACCTTTCTTTTTCAGTTTGGTCCGTGAACCAAAAGGAGGTGTTAAAGCAGTGACGCGAGTCGGATAGTCGTCTGTGTAATAATGAAAACTTTGAGATCGGGGTTTGGGAATTGGCTGACCAAGAAAGAATCCCTCCTCCTCAGACTCTGAAGATGAAGAGGAGCATGTTGAACACCAGTCATCATCATCGTCATCATCGTCACAAAAGTTTTGGAAGTGGTCCATTCGGACCATGCCCTGCTGAGCAAATTCTGATGGGGCTTGATGATAAGAGTGCTGACTGTGTGCCGAGTGATTTAAAAGAATACCGTTCCTGGGCTCTGGTATGCTTGAGCTGATTATCTGAGGTACAACATGCAATTTCCCCCGATTTTTGGAAGGCAGGTGCAAGGCATTTTCTGAACGTGTTTTCTGGCCCTGTCTGCGTTTGTGATGTCTGTTAGCAGGACGCCTCTGTGGCTGCTCCTCCATGTGATAGGTCCGTCTGCGAGTCCTCTCACTCATCGGTGGTTGCCTCAAGCCTAGTCCACCATAATATCCTTTATCCATAACATCGTCAGAGAACTTCACTTGCTGAGGTCTGGATTGGGGCTGAGACTGAGACTTGGTCCTTCTCAGCACTGGAAGATGCAGTGGAGAGGGTGGTTCCTCTCCAAAATAAGGTGGAATCCTGTCCTCCTCTTCCTCGTCTTCTCTCTCTCCTTGCCTCAGTGTCTCCTCACGGTCCAGCTCAGAGGTTAAACTCCTCAGGGAATTAGCACTTCTGTGGAGCATTGAGGAGTTTAGTGTGCCCATGTTACTAATGTTATCACACTCATCCATCTCTCTCTCTTGGTCTTTCATGTTTTGGAGGGAGTAGATGGTCTGTCTGTCTTTGCTGTCTCCATCCACCGAAGCTCCTGAGAAATGGAAGACATGTAATGAGTAATTAAGATTCATTTAAGAAGGAACAAGACTGATAGATGCTGTTTGAAATTCACATTCCTACCTGTAATATTTGAGAGAGCTAGAGAATCCATAGAATCTCCAATGTTGAGCTCTGCCTTCTGGAATTCACTTGTAATGCACTCCAGTGAGTCTTCATACCATTGCCTGGGCTCAGACCAGAATCCAGGTATGGCTCCCTGATCCATCTCCAGCTCTTGAATCTTTCTAGCACTAGCTGGGCCAGGGTGACTACCATAGGCAGAGTCTCCAAGTCCATCCTGAGACTGGGCCCAATACATTTCTGCGTGGTGCTTCTTACTTGCCAAATTATGGCTGCTGACCTTCATTTCTGGTTTGGTCCTGTTGGTCTCAGAGTCTTTCATCATCCATGGCTCGGCCGGCCTGGTGTCCTCTGTGTGAATGACACCACGGTCTCCAAATTTCAGTAGCAACTGAGTCATGTAGTCTTCATGCTCAGCCCAATCTTCCACAGAGTCCTCAGGGCCTTCCTGCTCATCACGGTCTCTCCAGTAGTTGTCCTCTGCAAAGTTGATTCTCTCCAGCTGATGACACACAGTCTCTGTGTTGTCACCACAGACACTGGAGGTCCTGTAATCTGTTGCTGAGTAGAGTTTTGTCTGCTGGCACTGCTCTGTAGGGCGACTACTCTTGCCCATTCGTATGCTGCGTCGAGATTCCCGTGATCTGGCGGACTGAAAAGCTGAATCTGAAGAGTCAGAAGCATGGACGTCCTCACCTAGGCTACAGTCCTTAGAGCAGTAGATCCGGCCCTCTTTTGGAAGGAAGGGGCAGCCCAGTAGGGATGTTTTGCATTTTGCACAACAGAAGCATTTATCAGTAGCATGCCAGTGTACACCCTCATACGTCATTTGAGCATGGTCGACTCCTGAATAGAGGGAAATCAGCAAGTAAGAAATGCTGTACTTTTTCAACCAGATCTATTCATACAGGCTTAACAGAGTTGTCCAGTCCTGCTCTTGGAGAGCCCTCCTTCCTGTAGAGGTTTGCTTCAACCCTAATTAATCATCCATTTAACGTCTTCAGGATTACCCAATACCTTCTAGCAGGTATGCTGGAGCTAAAGTCTGCAAGAAGGTGGACCTCCAGGAGCAGGAATTGACAACCCTGCCAAACAGTTTCAGTTGTTCCAAAGGTAACTCACCAATATTTTCCCCACAGGCCTCACAGTACTCTGCATATAGTGACTCGAAGCATCCACAGCAGAAGGGACGGCCATCCTTCATGATGTACCTCTGTCCTCCTAGAATAGTCTCGCACTCAAAGCAAGAGAAGTGTTTCATATGCCAGTGACGACCTTCAGCTTCAGTGCACTCGTCAGCAAAGATTATCTATGAAGAGACACAAAATTAGAAATTCGCATTGCTATGAACATTTAAGTTTCTTTGTATATCGGTCCTTTAGAAAATGAGATATATCTTCACCTCATCACAAGCTGAACACCGTGGCTTCAAAAGCTCTGCATGATGTCTACCGCAGTAGATTTTGCCATTGTGGTAGAAATAGATGAGATCTACCAGAAGTTCTTGACAGGTGGAGCAAGTAAAGCATGCTGGGTGCCAGCAAGGTCCGGGGCCTGCTCGTGAAGCAAACACTGCCATCTCTCCACCCTTTATGTTCTCTTTACACTGCGATTCAAAATAAGATTTTATGAGAATTAAATTCTGGTCTGGTCATACAAATTTACTGGACTTTATTCTACATTCTTCTTCGGAACAAAGACATTAAGTTTTAATTAAAACAGACCCCCATATCTGTTGAAATGGTCTTCTAAAGACCAACTGAGCATGACCAAATGCGTGATCATGGTCTTTTTATAAGAACTTTTGCCAAAGTATTCATTTCACAGCTGCTTCCCATTATTACTACATGGCCGTTGGCCTTGGAAACAGGGGTGTTGAGTGTCCTGCAATTTTTTTTCCGCAACGGAAACCAGAGCCCCGAGATTAGCACTGCTCTGCAGTGTCTTGTGTGGCAATTTGTGGTGAAGGGATACATCTGTTTTTCGGAGGTATTATGATGCTAGACTTTTTTGGTTTGTGTTTATAAGTCTTCTCAACAGGAAACAACCCTCTGAACTGGCTCTCATGTGCTAACTCCAGCCCCTGAAGGAGATGGTCTTCAGCCAAAGATTGTGTGTTGTAATACTTAATCTTTTCCATGAATTTTCTCTGTGCTTTGGTTGTCTTTAGGCCATAATTGGACCATTTGCCCGATTCCAAGTTGTCTGATTTGCCATGACAAGTCAACACCGTTTCCAAGTGAATATAGCATGAAGCAGAAACTGCATTTTCATGACCGTAATTAGATTTGATATGGCCAGAATTAATGGTCACAGGAACGACTATGTATCTTCCTTCAAGTGTAGCAGTTGGTTGAATGAGTATACATTAAAAACATTCACAAAATCACCTTTAGGAGTTTTAATGTGGCCTCTGTCATGCCCTATTTTTAATTTTGATATTTGCAAGTTTAAATTTTTACAGATGGTGGGAAAAATACCAGGAACGTTTATGCATACATGCTCGCAAACGTGCTGCAGGGCTCTGGGAAGCAGTTTTGGTGTTCCCCTCCCAAGTGCCTCTTTCTTCCTCTGAATGCTGAACATGTGGAGTTCTCGTCTCTCCTCATCACTGAGGGACTGGCAGTATCGGATCTGTGTTGAAGCAAAGGTAAAAAGAAGATTTATTTAAATGAAGAACAGATGAAAAGCTGATATATGTTTTATCAAAGGCTTCATCCTCTTTTTAAGGGGTGGGAAAAGTTTGCATTTGATAAAGTCATGAGTTTCTTTTCTGGGGCTAAGTTAAAAAGTACACAAATTGACCTCAAAGTTTACAACAGACTTGTGGAACTCGTACAAGATGACAAAAGACAAACAATTTGCTTTGTTTGGCCCTGCAGGGGGGGGTAAACAATGATGCCACACGTGAAGAGCCTTTTAGATCTGTAACCCACAGTTATGCCTGGAATTTGCTAAAGTACACAGTACTAGGACTTACAGCAAGCACCATAAAAATCACAGAGGAACATTTTATTGCTTCTAGAGGAAAGGAGAAAGATACCCCTCTGTGAAAGGACTAAAACATCTTTGTATGCAAACTTGAGAGGGATTTGTATGCACTTCTATCTTCGAGATCATAAAGTCCTCTAGTAAAACCGTTGTGTGTTCCAGCAGTCATCTCTGTCACTTTCATCGTTCAGTTTTTTTTTTTGTTTTTTTTTCCTCGTACCTCATTGTCATGTGGTGGCAGCTGATAGAGTAGTTGTCTGATCCTGTGTTTCTCTCCTGGGCTGTTGACATATGGCACCTTCTCCTCTGGCAGACATGAAAAGTAGATCTGAACCTGATGGGGAAAGAAGGCAAACAGAGAGTGAGAGGATTAGGGTTTGCTTTCAACAGCTGAAAGCTGAAATGAGACACCAGCCTCAATTGGTGCTACATCATTCAACCTGTCATACAGGCTTCTCCCGATTGTCTCCCCCAAAAAGGGGGAAGTGGGTATATCATTGACTGGGACAAAGTGTTTAAACAGTGGTGTCTGTCAGTGGCGACCCTGAAGAATATTTATGGGGCGGTACGCCATTAAAGACACAAAGATAGATGCCTGCTGGAATGTTCCTTGTGTTTAAGTGTTACTATCCAGATGAAGGCAGATTGTTATTTCTGTAGCAGTGGGGTTGGGATGTGAGTGGGATTCGATACGGAGAGCTGTCGTACAAATTGCCCTAAATTCTCTCTAAACCTCAGGAATTATGTTTTTGCCTTCAAGTTACAGTTTCTTCCTCATTCAAAGCTGATTGCAGTGCATTTCACAGAACTGAGAGAAGAGCTTTCATGAGGATGTCAGGCCTCCCACTCTACGTTTTGAAAAACGAGGAGAAGGTGGGGGTTAGAAAAACACATTCAGCTTCACTCCAGTCCCTCTTTCACTCTAGACCAACCTCCACCCCCGTTGGTTCTGCGTGTGTTTGTGTATTGCCTTGTTTCAGGAAAGTGCCAACTAGCCCCTAGACACACTCTCGGTTCTGTTTGCTTACTGCACACAGCAGGGCAAGAAAGCAGGTTTTCTAAATGGCTGGTTTGTTGGGACTAGTGCTTGAACCACACAAGTACAGTTCAAGCAGTTTAAGCCAATGCACTGAGGAACACCAGCTTTGACAGTGGTAATATTTTTAAAACGGTAACACATTACAATAAGGTTCTATATGATAACTTCATCTAATTCAATAGCTAATTTGTACTTGTCTAATTCAATAGCTGACTTAAAATATATTATTGAATATTATAATTGATGAATTGACATTTAACATAAATTAATAAATGCGGTTTAAACATGTTTATCGTGCATAAATGAAAACTTATTGTAAATTGTTACCTTTGAATCCACAGGGAAAGTTACATAGTTTCAACTTAATGGTGTAATATGGTTTTTTCAATGAACAATGGATTTGGGAAATATTTACCAGACAATACAAGTTCTAGCAAACATTTTTGATTAATTGGCATGCAATCTAAAAAAGCGTAACAAGTCATTTGAGATATTTTTTGAAAACAATGCTATTAATTTTCCTGCCATAGTATGGCAGTAGTTTGTTTAAGCATTTTGCCATTTAATGACTTCACTTGCTGAGACTCGTCTCAGTGGGGAAATAAAATGCCTGCAACAGTTTGTACACCACAGGGAGGATTCGACACAATTACCACTAATTCTCGTTCCTCACAATGGTATTTCTTTTCTAAGAAAAATGGTTGACTTTTCAACATGTAAATATTTTCCCTCCCTAATTTTCCTATCTCTGTAGTTCTTTACTAGTTGTTCTGCCCTTTTGAAAGTTTTCTGCTACTTTCAGCTGGCTTTGTGCTGCCCATCAACACCCTGTCAGTCAGATATAGGTCGCATGTGTGCTCAATGTCAAGGTTGAGCGGGTCCAGTCTCCACTCAGAAAGCTTGGCAGACTATGCCCACGTCAAAGTGTACATTCATTAAGAGCTGTTGGCCTCTGTGCAAGGTCATGTGCAGCTGTGTTTCAGGGTAGATGAGATGCCACAAATGCATGCATTGCCTAAACCTCACGTTCAGAAACTCAGTCCCTCTTGAAAAAATGTCATACCCAAGTGTGACGGCAGCCATCAAACTTCAAAAGCTTGACTGGCTGGTTTTATATCACAAACCTAAATTGGCTGAGAATCAGACCTGAAGTAAAACCACGAAAAAGGGAATTCTTTAAATCGCCTGCTTCTGTCTGGCATGAAATGTGTAAAAGTTGTGGATTCAGAAAGGGTAAGACAGTTTCTGCCTGAATTTTTGGATGTCTGCAGATAATTAGAAGTATCAAAAGCATGAGTTGTGCATTATACTTCTAGTTACGGCTGTCTGCCCTTGACTTTGGTCACTAATTTATGCATATAATGAGATATGAGGCTTAAGGTTTACCTGCTCAGGTCGTAGTCCAGGAGGAACCCATGTGTACTCCTCCAGAGCACATCCAGAATCATCATCAGAGGTTGAGCTCCTCTGGAATCCCATTGCCACTTTGGCTCCTCTAGAGTCCATGTCCGGTGCCCGAGTAATGGGCCAGATCCCTGATGTAGTCTCAAGACTCATCAGATGGGGCCACTGTTCAGATAAAAAAAAGAGAGGATTTAGATTTTAAAGTTTGATACCCAAAATTTACAGCTGCATCTATTTTGTGAAATATGCATTATCCTTAGGGGGAAAAATATTCTCAAAACATCTGAAAATGGAGATGGAGAGCAACTCGCAGTGCTGCGGTTTCCTTTATCTATCTGAGCTTTGAGAATTGCCAGATATTTAAAACGAAGGAAAGTTGTGCTTTGAAATGTCAGCAGAGTCTTGCCTTTCAGGCCAAGCCTTAAGCTTGCAGATAAGATGTCAAGGTGTATACGAAGCAGGATTAAACACTCGTGGCTCTTTCTCCAGGCCTTCTTTATCTTGATGCTTAAGCACTTCAGAGTACTTTCTGTCAGATAAAATGCCTTTGGTCCCAAGGTGTTGAAAAGAACACTCCTACTTCAAGTGTTTTGAATTGCAAATGAGCCCGATATAGTGTGTGAACACCCTTGTTTGGGTTGAGGTTGGAGCTTCACAAGCCCCCCTCTCAGCTTGCCCCCGAGTCACAGAGAAAGTCCTAAGAACTTTTAGTCCATTATGTGATAGATTACAGATTGAATGTTTTATCATAGGTCTTGATTGCCCACTATACGTTTAGATGGTTTCTGGTCTTGTGCATGTTATGAGTTATCTGTTATTCCCAGTAATTTTAACTACCCTGAGAAGCAAAGATAATAGATTTGCAATACAAAGAGGCATCAATAGGTAGGGATATCTTGGGGCAGATAACAATTTCCCTGTTCCCTTAATGTCATTTGGATTGCCTTGATCACAATACAGCTCACCTTCTATGACCCCGGTCAAATACGAATTCATTTCTCACATGAGTGCCCAGTAACTTCTCAGCAATTACCACACCTGAATGACAATGAATGGTCAGATCCACATCCAGTCCTCTGAACCAAGCAATGAAAAAAGCACCAGACTAGGATTTTAAATCATTATGAATGCCTTAAAAAGAAACCTGAATTAATTTAGGGCTCTCTACATTTATAAAATCATTTCAAATTCCTGTTTGAATAATATATATATATATATATATATAGGCTTTGGTATTTTCTCTGCCAACTTTTTGTAAAAAATGTCTTGGAGAGTAGGAAATGCCTGCTGTGGATTCCAGGGCCAACATATACAAGCACTCACATTACACCTTGTCACTCTCTGGCACCGACACAATGTGTGGCTTTGTGGCAAAAACAAAAACAGAACGGATCTACCCTACCCTGTTTTCAAAGGAACATACGTAGGAGGAAAGGAACATTGAAGAGAGGTCGTTTTTAAAAAGTCGCAACAGCAGAGAAATGTAAACACGCTCCAGATGTATGCCGCTGATCTGACTGGCAGCTCAGACAGAAAAGTGTGCGTTCAGTGCTGGCCGGGAGTTACTGTGTCAAATATGAAACACTTATGAAATAAACACAGACTGGTTTGTGGATTAACTGGGGCTTGGATTACAACCATTCCACCTGAGGCTGAGATTCAACAAGCCTGGGCTTCACAGTGCCACTGTTGTGAAGCCTAGGATATGAAAGTTTCTCTAATGTAAAGTGTTGAGTAAGCCAAGTGAGTTTGACATGCTACACTGTAAAAAATGACTGTAATTTTAACTCTAAAAAACTGTGAAAATGCTACAGTAAAAACCTGTTAAATGGTTAACGGTAAATTCCCCTAATATATACGGTGAAAAACTGTATAGACATTTCAGACAATTTTACGGTGAAAATACCATTTTTGGAAATGAAAACTGTAAATTAAAGTTCCCAGAATTCCCTGCATTGCATTTCAAGTTTTGTTTGAATTTGATTGTTTTTTCTTTGAAATAACTCTTTCTTCTTAGTTTTCTTTTCTTATCAGTTATGTTTATTAGGGTTGTATGTTACATCTAATGTTGTTAAATTATTGTTTATTGCAAATTTCAGTTTAATGAGTCTCACCATGATGGTGTTTAGTGTTTGTGTGAATGACACTGTGCACCTTCTATATATGTTATTATTTAAAAGCTGCTTGTGATAGGCTTTGGTTCATTCATGTGACTTTCTCATCACCACCTGCATTTGGTGGTTATCAGTGTATTTCAAAGGTACAAAACAAAGTTCAGTACTTCAATAGGTTGGTATATTAACATATCGGTTATTGAAATTACGGTATTTAACTGTAAAACAGATTGAAGAAAAAAAAAAAACATAATGCGTGACGTATTTAGTCTTTCAAATGTTTAATTATGCATTGTATCATGTAAAATTGGACAGAGGAGATAAATATCACCATTATATCTGCACACTTGCACATACTAAATTATCATTTTTGACTTTGGACCCCCAAATATTTGAATATTACATTACCCAAAACAATTAGTTTAGCAAATTTCAAAGAACACTGGCATACATTTTTAATGAATGGTTACTAGATATTTGATAATATATTAAAAAAAACAAGCTAAAAGAAAAGTTGAAAAATCCTCCCAAATATACATGAATGTTACATTTTTCAACTATCTCCAAATCTGATTTGAATGATTAATCTCAAAATTGTCCAAAAAATGACAGGTGTAAATGGTACGGAGATATTCCAAGTGTACACGTTGTGCCCCCTTACATCTCTTGTTTTTTTGTTTTTTTTTGTGAGCACTTCTCATCTCAGCTCTGTAATACCAAAACTTCATATGGCCATAACATGTTATTTCAACTGCTGCTTTCTGTCAACTAATGCTTATCACTCAATCAGTCTGACTGTATAGTCTAGAATTTCATATTTACAGTGTGTGCCTAGTTTAGACTTGATTGCATTTCGAGAAGCATCTTACCTGTGTGTAATGCATCCTATAGCATTCAGGAAAATTCTCCAATTAGTGCAAGTTACAGAGGAAGAGTCTAGCAAGCATGTCCACAACGATATCAGGTAAATTCCGTCTAAATTCCCCTGAGGGTTTGTAGCTTGGATAGTCAGTGAGAATGCAGTTGTTTCCTGTGTTTGTGAACACGTTGAAATGCATGCATCGATGTGTGTGCCAAGTAGCATGTCTCCTTGTAGTCAGACCCCCCCTTGGGCCAGCCCCCTTCACACTCAAGCCCTCCCCCTACACTTAAATCTGAAATCCACCCCCATCCCAAAACAACCCTCGTCCAAATTCCTGCTGTAAGAGAGCTGTCCACATCCCACGGCAAACCCTCTTCAATCTGCAGAGCCATTTGTTTTGTTCCTAAACATTCAAAGTCAAGTACATCCTGGAAGAGCTCATTCGCCATTGAATGTTGCATAAGTTGTATCAAGGGCTTGTTGTTTTCCACCAATGGCCAAGAGTTCCTGTTTTTTCTGCTACATTTATCATGTCAAGGAAGAACAGAGAGTGCTCAGGAGATAATCAGATATGGGATTGGAACAATGAATTATGTAACCTTTCAGTACATTTCAAGTAAGCCACTGTTGCACTATTTTATGCCTGTGCATTTGTGTCCAAAATTGAGGTATTCAACCTCATGTTCTTTCAAGCCTGAATGACTATCTTTCTTCTGTGTAACACAAAAGAAGTTATTTTGAAAAATGCGTTTTTTTTTTTTTTGTTGTTGTTGAAATAATGAAAGGCAGTGGGGATCAGTGTTGGGGTCTGAAAGACAGAGGGATTCTTACAAATTTTCAAATTCCACTTTTTGTGTTCTGTAGAAGACAGTCAATCATACCGGTTTGAAACAACATAAAGGTGAGTAAATGATCGAAGAATTTCTGGAATGATTGATTCTCATTCCATAATGATTCTTACTTTGGTTCTTATTATTAGTTGCTTGTGTTTGATTCACTACAAAGAACCGACTCTGAGTCATTCTGTAGGGCAGGGGTACACTGTCCTGCAAAGTTCAGCTCCAACTCTAATCAAACTCACCTGCCTTTAATTTTCAAGTGATCCTGAAGACCTTAATTAGTTGCCTCAGGTGTGTTTGATTAGAGTTGGCGCTGAACTTTGCAGGACAGTCGATCGCCAGGAGCAGGATTGGGCACCCTGCTGTAGGGAATCAGACAGACTACACTTGTTGTGCTGTATGTGATGAGCCGGTTCTTTTTAGTGAATCAATAAGAGTCATTTGTTCTCTTACCAGACATGAGTGGTCATATGGGTTGGTTCCCAAACCTACTTGTGATTCTCTTCTCACAAGTTCTAAGGCATTTCCATAAGCTCAATATCCCCCTCCTCTTCATTCCTTCAGACTGAACTCAGTGTGTTGACAGTGACGATGGCCCCAATGGCCATCTCTCACCTCCACACTTCAATCGGATACAATGACCTTATTGTGTTGATTCCTTTCCAATTCTGGAATCTCACAAAAGAAAAACCCCTGAGAAGTCATATTCTCTCAAAAAGCTTTTAAGAATAATGGTCAAAAAGCATAATACGTTTTAGGGTTGTATTTGATTTGATCTTTTTAAGAATTGCAGAGTGCATTTCAAGTATTTAATGATAAATGTACTGTTTTTCTCATTATACTCACAAAACATAAAAGCTGGACCCTCCTTGCATGCATCTGCTCGGTCATAGCTACTTCATCACGATCCAGTCGAAATGCCACATTAAGCCTGTGTGAAACTGCTAGACTGAACAATTGCCAACTCATCCCAGTTAAATTTCAAGTCACCGTGAAGAACTCAAGCGTCTTCCAGAACTGAGAGGTCGTTTTAGACAGCGAGATAAGATAGTAACAAGATTACAAGCGAACCAAGATGGATTCCTCTTCGGTTTTTGGCAGAAGCTGTGAAGAATCACTTAACCATCAGGATGACCTTTGTTAGAAACCCCTTTCTCTTCTAAAGATGTTTATCAGGAACACCATCAAAATGACAGAAAATGCCACAGCGATTCTTAAGAGAAATATGAAACCAAGAGAAGCAATGAGAAAGAACCACCTCATCTCTAGAGAAATTACACTTTATTGTGAATGTTTATATTGACAAAGAAACCATAGATAACAGAGCTTGTTCCCATCATTTCCTGGAGCAGGTTCACAACCCTTCCTGCTTCCTTAGAAAGCTTAAGTTGCAGCCTATTACCGCTAAACCCTGCACAGTTACCTCTGCACTGTCTTAAAGGAAAGGGAAGCTATGTGCGAAACACCTAAGGTTCACATCCTCCTCTTCCCTTTGTAAAATGGGCCGACCTTCCCCTGGCAAGCCATTATATGCAATAATGCATATTTCACCTCATTGCCACGCCAATTGACAAGTGTTTAAGAATGGATGCTGCGCCGCTGCATTCACATGTCAGTGCCACCTAACTAATGATGCTTTTTTCACTGACCCCTGACCCCCGCGCACACCCAGCTCCCTCTGCTCATCTCTCTAAGTATTTAGATTTGCTCTTTCCTTCCCGTGTTAATGACAAGGCATCAAACTAATGGATCATGGCACAATTGGTCACACGCAGCTGCTCCAATTACAGCAAAACCAACATTTGTAAGCAAATACGGTCATGTTTGTGTAAAAACAAAGTGTTGGATGCCTAGCTAGGGCTTTTTTGGATTTCAGCATTACCTCTTTTCTCTGCATTCAGGCTAAGCCTTTTTTTATCACAGCCTCTGCAGGATGGTGATTGCGCTATTGATTTGATAATGACCGAATTGTAATGTCTCACACCGTATGTGTTTTAATTCACACTGTCAGAACAACACATCAGAGTCTCTCTCACCTGACAACCGCAGAGAGTCTCTCGAATACCGTTTCTTTAGATCAGTCGTTCTGATTTGAGTAACACTGAGGATTATGGAGGATGAAGCGATGATGCATCGAATAGTTTTTCAGGGCATAACAGTGAATTGACACAGACTCGCTCTGACATATTTTCCCTGTCTGAGCAATTTTGTAATGTAATTGCATTATGAAAAACAGAAAACATGTAGTCGGCTGTGTGAAATGATGACTTTAAGATTAAGCGGAGGCTTCTGCCAAACGGTTAATTTAGCAGTGGGATGAACACCTACTAACATCTGCTTATAATCATTTAGGACGAACGTCACATAACGTCATTGATGTTCATTACACACGACGCTAGCATGGTTTGTGTGCTAAGACGCTAACAGAAAGTAGAGGAGAAAAGAGGCGAGCAACAAATAATAAGGCTATAAAATATCAATTTTATATTCTTAGTTGTTTCAACAATGTTTTAGGCCTAATTATTAAGCTTGCAAAATCTTAAATGCAAGATTTTTCCACAGAATTCCAAAATTCTCTTAAAAATATTTTTAGAAAAAAAAATTGGAAAGTTTTTATGTATTCAAATGGTTTCTCATATGAGTTTAACTTTGGCAACTATGTATTTCCAGGTAAATCCACTTTCATCTAATTTGTTTTTTTTAAGGGAAATTCAAATCATCCCAGGTAAACCTACTGCTATTGTCAAAAAACTCAATCCTAAACATCCATAGTTCAAATGCACAAACTAAACAGAGTTTATTAAAATCTTAAATGGTCGTCCTCTGAATTTTCCATACAGTGCAGATCGCCAAGCATTTACTTTCCCTTCAATCACAAAGTCCTTATTCACACCCATTATCAGTCCATTCACATTCAGTCCACTAACACTACTGAACTCACTGCTGAAGTCTTAATTTGAATTGAATTGACTATTCACACCTGGAAACTGCCTTACAGATGTTGAAGCCTGATTAAAGTCTCACCCATTCCTGCCAGTCAAAACACTATCCATTACCAATGCTTTAGCAAGTGCTTTTCTCACTGTTGTGTTAATATTCAGACTCACGGAAGAGTAAAAAGACACAAGCTGGTGTGAGATATCAGGTCATAAAAGAAAACGGTAAACTTATATGTGCCAAAACTTTATAGCCTGCCAGTGAATGTTTGCAAGACACCTTCACAGGCTTGTAAAGCTTAATAAAAAGGAAATAGTCATGTTCCTGAATAGTTTGCAAGTGGAAAGGTCAGATTAGCCAGCATTACCGACACACTGTAATGTGTAGAGACACGTTCTGAGATAAAGAGCTTTTTTAAAGGTTTTCACACAAGCTGATTTAAATCCTTTGGACATTAGCCACCGTTTCAAATGGCCAGCAAATACATAAAGGTCCCTGAATTAAAAAAAACATCGTCTTCCTATGTTAATCCCATGGGGATTTATGGTGTATTGTGTTGCATAAGCCACTATTGATAGTTCTCATGCTTCAGTACAGTTAAAAACAACATTATTCAATACGATTGCCACACAAATTATATGTATCGCACTAAACTGAAAAGAACAAGTCCTGTGGGTTAAAAAGATATTTGTATTTTGTCCTCTTGTGGATGCATGACTATCTCCATTCAGTTTGGAAACCTGACCTGAACCCGTTTTGACTGTAAAATACTGTAATTAAGACTTTTTAAATACTGCAATTGCATTTAGGTGTGACTGTATTATAAAAGTATATGGTATAATGTGGAGATGATTATAGTAATGATAATATACGTGGTGCGTGTCTGGCCTCTCATCTGCAGGGATCCAGCTGCGTGTGCATGCATTTAGTTCATAATGGGCCCTGTTTTAATACTGGCCTCCATGCCCTCTCCTGCCTGCCTAATTTGATATCGTTAACTGATACATTCCTCTTTAAAAAAAGGAGAGGTCATGCTAACCTCTCCAGACACAGGTGGGCTTACCCGCAGAGGATATATACTTTCAGAAGTTTAACAATGAGATGAAAGACATGCACAAACCCATCAATTTTATTTTTTGTTGTTTGCTGCAATAATGCCCAGGTATCATTTCACACCAAAATATAGTTTATTTTAAAGTTGTACACTCAGAAAAAAAAAAAAAAAAAAGATACAAAAGTTGTCCCTGGGACAATACCTTTTTGAAAGGTATAAATATGTGCACTTTAGGTACTAATATGTACTTTTAATGTCCTTATGTACCCTTTAGGAGTAAATAAGGTACAAATATGTACCTTTTCAAAGGGAACTGCCCCAGTGACAGCTTTTGTACCTTTTTTTTTTCTGAGAGTTTACAAGAAATTATATTTTTTGAAAATGAAGCCCGTTTTTAGGACCTTTTTTTTTGTCTTGTGACATCATTTCATATAGTATGTACAATTACAATAATTATATAAATAAGTATATATTTTTTCTTTTTTTAAATGGTAATTCCAGTTGTTCTTAATGGATATTTCTCTAACACAATTTTTTCCACTGTATTTGTAGTTCACAATTGCTGTAATACAATTTTTTTTTTTTTTTTTCCATATGCAAAATTATATTAATATAAAATGTAATATTTAATAAATATGTAAATACATGTAAATATTTTCAAAATATATACTGTATGTGTATGTATTTATATATACATAATAAATATACACAGTGCACACACATGTTATGTAAACAAAAACTTTTTTTATTTTGGATGTGATTAATCGCGATTAATCGTTTGACATCACTGGTTGAAATATGACCCATACTGGATGTTCTAGACTTAAAGAGACAAGATACACACATACAGTGTCCACCAGGCCATTTGTCTGACAGCCAGCAATTTTTAACATTTAAGCATATATGTTGTACATGTGTGCATTCATTACTCATAATGAGAGCAAAATTTAAAGTCCTGCAACCACAAAATCATGTGTAATTAGAGGTGGTCTGAAAAATTTCTTGAGGGCCTCATGTAGAGAGCTTAAGACCACCCAGCCCAACAACAACAACCCTCCTCAAACTCCACTGAGAGCATCAGGCTCTTACCTCTACATCTCCTAATTACAATAATTTGCCTCATACCAAACGAACACCGAACATCTGCTCCTAATGCTGCTGACTGTGATTATTAAGGAGATTTTACTCCCAGGTCGACACACAGAGGAAGCGCAACAGACAGGAATAACAAGGAGAGGTACAAGTCCGTGCGATTTGTTTTTATTAGTGAGGATACACTGCAACATGTTGAAGCAATGAGCCTTGTATGTTTTGCTAGTTCATTAATTAGTTTTTCCTGGCTCAGATCCTGGCATGCAGTTTAACCAGGTACTGATGAAGAGATCATTGACTTAATGTGGTTGACGAACCTCACCATCTAATGTCAGTTTACAGTCATGTGGCTGTAACGAAAACAGCAAAGTATGGCTAGCAGCATGTTTGGTGATAGGAAAGCTCTAAGTAAACAACTTTAGTTAACGAGCTTTAAATGATTAGTTTAGTTACTCAATCTTTTGGCTAAGTGTCATGTATAATACACAGAAAAGGATGTAAAACAGACACCTTCCGCATGAGCAATTGTGTTGCTGCATTACAAAATGTTACATAGATAACAGCTGTTTTACAGTTAAAAGAACCAATCATATTTTTAATAGTAGAACGGAAGCCCCGCCCCACTGATAAAGAAGCCGATCACCTTTTTCAAAGAGGCAGTGTCTGTTCGTTTACTTTTGTGTTAGCTTGACTAGCCTGAAAAACACGTTTTTTATTTGCAGGTTTTGTGCTAAAGAAGTGCAATTTTTGATACTGATGTTAATGTCTCATTTTGAATATGTTATTGTAATGTGAAATTGACAAATATTTCAGTCTTTACTTATAGAGCTGTACTTGGATGTCTGGAAATAGCTGCTCTGGGGAGTTTCCAAGATGGCCGCCTAATGAACTGACTTGTTTGACTTAATTTAGTCAAGCAGTGAGTGTTGTTTTTATACGTGGTCATTTGTTACCTACCAACAATGTTTCAAAGTCAGCATGAAATGGAAATTCATCTCATCTACTTTTAAAGGCAAGTTATTGATTCGTATTCTGAACAATTCATCCATGTATATTTTTCATTTTTTGAATATTCTTTGACCTCATAATTTTTATTCAAATACCATACCAAATACCATAACTCCATCTTCTGGCAAAATACTTCTAAAACCCGTTCCTTTCTCACAAATGACTGAAAGCTCACATTCAGATCTGCCTTTATCCTACCAAACACCGATGGAGTGAACCAACTTTTTTGTTTTTTTGATAAGCTGTTTTACTCTGATCTATATATCAGATATATATCACAGTACGGAAAAATATCTGTCACTGCTTCCATTTCATTTCATTGACTTTAAATGTCTAATAGTATTTGTGGTCCTAAAATCCAAAATGAAACCAAGAATGTCCAATTATTTTCAAATGCTGAAGTTAGCATACCTATTTTTGGCCGAATGGTCAAGTGTTAGTAAGCGATCTGGAGAAGCAGCGGAGGCCACCTACACACCGTTCGGAGAGTGCCAAACACAGACTTCAGTCATTCTGATGATAAATTGTGCAACTGTGAATGTTATCTTGCATCATCCCCATTTGGAGGGTAATTACTCCTCTCTCAGCAGGGAAATGCAAGCCAGAAAACCAAGGGGGGAGTATGCAACAGTAATGACACTAGACCCCCAGGGCAGGTTGATTGTTTGGGCTTAAACACACACAGGGTGTTATACAATCCAGCCTGTTTCACATAATTCATAACCTGGTAACATGACAAGCCTGGTGCTAATCACCAACCCTACTTTTTGACAAACAAGACTGTACTTTACTTTCACTGTGAGGCTATTTATACCTGTTGGGATAGTGCTGCTTTGGGGTGGCGGTGATGATATGTAATTCAACACCATGGGATGATATAGTAATCCTCACATAATGCCTGTCTGTGTCAGGGGCCCCTCTGAAAAAATAATGCTATTCTGTTCTTTAAACCTGGGCTGAAGCTTTACTTCCTCTGTAGCTTAATCTTTTTTGTGGGCATGTGGTTATTGTAAAGCGATACTGCATATCTTTGGTGCTGCAAAGACACTGATGTCATAATTTGGTCGGTATATTGTCATCTTATTTATGATACGTTGTGAGATGTGTTTAAATGAATCTGTTTATCTTCTGCAGATGCTGCAGAAAAGACAATTTCGGCTCATTAGGCATGAAAGAATTGGGTCATGGGAATGTAACGTATAATCATCCTCATCAAGTCTCTCTGAGGAACAACAAGTGTTATTGAAAGGTAAAAGCCCTTTGTCCCTGAACAGATGTCAGGGGCCTTTTGAGAGATTCTGGGTTTCCAAAGTAAACTGCATGCATGCATGCATGCACACATATATACAGTGTGAATTTCATGAAAACCATAGAAGCAGAAAGGATGAGACTCCAAAACAAGCCTTTGCATGTTGCATTTCACAGTTGAACGTGTATAGATAATGAATCTCATCCTGACTTTTTTTTTTTTTCCTAGAAAAGCAAATGGTCTGGTTTCCGGGGGTTCATTCATATTAACACACAGGATGATTCTTTACAACTTGCTATTAATGCTAGCTGTTAAACCCCCATACCTTTACCAGACAAACACAAGCACACAATAAAATCTCTGTTTGGTTGCAGTGTGCTGGAAAGCCCCGAGCATTCATTAGTAAACCACAGAAAATTTATAAGCATGTTCTTCCATTCCGTGCTATGCGGAAGAAGTCATTACTGTATCTTAAAGGTGAAATGTTTTTTGATGTTAAAATACTTAATCTGCAAAACCAACTATTATAAAGTTGTTTGCACAGGGTTTTCATACCTTTTGACCAATGAAATTACATGATTTTTCTAATTGCTAATAATTGCTTCCAATTATTGCATAATTTTTTTTTAAATGCATATTGTACTCACAAAGAACTACTTCGAGCAAACAAAACATTTTAGACCAAAGCATAACAAGAAAAATAGTTTTTAAATAAAAAAAAAAAAAAAAGTAAAAAAAATGAATAGGCTGAATGTATCTATTTTATTTTTTATTATTAATACTTGGTGTAGAATGATTAGATGGTAATATAATTATAAATAGCTGACAAATTTTAAAGCAGTTATAAAAAAATGTCCAACAATGTGACGTTATCAGATCGTAGGATACATCTTGAAGCGCTACTTGCTGATTAAAGACCCTGTGAAATGTGACGTTATTTATACTATTATAAATGCATTTCTCTCCCTTTTTTTTATAGTTACTATATTAAAATAATGTTTTACCCAAAAATCAATATTTTTATATGCCATTTGCGTATATTGAAATCTTTTGCGCCAAATGTTATCTGATGACTATTTGTGATTCAATTTGAATATGCACATACTTAAATTGTTTAGATTTGAGAGCTGGCTAGATATTCATTGAATAAACACTTAAATTTTTATCTTTTCCAAACAAAAATCTATTATATAGTGCCAGAAGCCCTAGAATATAATGCATGATTGTTCAGACTACTTTTACTTTAATAGTACTCTTATTTTTAGGCGATATGAGAGAGAGATGACAAATTATGAGACTGACATGAATGGGAGATGTTGCAGACTCAATTTGAGTTCACATTGCCCATATTAGCACCATGGCTTAATGTGTTTGAGCATGTGCATTAACCACTAGGCAACGACTCTGAAAGAATATTTGACCATCAAATGACTGGTAAGCATGTGAGCGAGAGAGAAACACAGATTCATGAGTGTATGTACTTAAATAAGGACATCCTGATTGAATTTGCGACTGCAAAAAGCATGGGCTTTTTAAGGCCTGGTAATGTGACAACATTCACATGAGAGTAATCAGAGGAGGAAGCGGGAAATCCATTTGCGCACAAGCCAAGAAATCTGAAATATCACACCTGCTCTTATAAAACAGTTACAGTTGTAATGTAAATGTATATTTAATCTCAATGCCAATCAGTTATCATATCAGCGGAAACATTGATCTGTGCTCCGTCTCAATCCAAACAGCCGTAATTCAAGCAGCATGCCACCTTTCAGCTGTCAGGATGACTGTATGATCACGGTTGAGATGCCCTTATCTCCTCGCTGTCAGAAGCGGCCGGCTGCTGAACGTCTGCCGCACGTGTTTACCTTGTCTCATCCACACACTCTGATTATAAGGCAGCTGCCGGCAGCCGTCTGTCTGACTGAGCCAAATCATTACCTGCCTTTAATCTCCTGCTCTGATATTGCCTGTTGTGGGTAATTACTGCGGTGCCAAATCAACTTGTTCTCACTTGCATTTACAAAAAACTGAACAAGAAAGAAGAAAAAAAAAAAAAAAAAAAATCAAATCAATTACTCTGATCCCTTGGCTTTGCAAAAGATTGACTCTTTCTTACCTCATACTCATAACTCAATATTTGTCTCCTCCCTTATGTGTTCTTTCAACTCAGATTGTGGAATATGACGTGTTTTAATATCGACCCGCTGTTCCACAACATGTCCATGAATATGATTTGGTTTCATGAGCGAGCCAAGGCCAGACATTTGTGTTTCATTTTTCAGGCACCGAGTAATTAGAAACAACTCAAGCATCTCCCACATCGAGCCAGACAAGTGCGTTGACCTACAAGCTGTCAGTCATGGCGGCTTATTTCCATTTTCTCAGTTTTTCTGTGCTCACATTTAATCAACTTTCCATAGCTTGTAATAGGACTTTGTGTTGCTTGCTATGCTATTGTTCAAATGTTTGGGGTCGGTAAGATTTTTTTTAAATGCTTCTGATAGAAATCTTTTTTCTTTTTTTTTTCTTATTTGAAAAAAAAATGCAATATAATACAATAAAACTCTAATATTGTGAACTTATTACAATTTAGAATAACTAACTGTTTTAATATATTTTAAATGTTCTCCTATGATAACAAAGCTGAATTTTCTATCATTCTAATATGATAATTTTGTTCTCAAGAAACATCAATATTGAAAACTGTTGTGCTGCTTAAAGGGGTCAAATGATGCGATTTCTTGTTTTCCTTTTCTTTGGTGTGTTATGTAGCGGTTTGTGCATGTATAAGGTCTAAAGAGTTACAAAGCTTAAAGTCTCCCACAAAAGGATTTATTCTATCTAAAAAAGAAGGCTGATCCAGACCAGGCTAAAACGCCTCATTAAACACGCCTCGTCACGATGTGGAAATATTTGCGTAATGCCGCCCAAATGTTCACGCAAAGAAAGAAGGTGGGGTTTCAGTAACCGCAGTAGTGTTGATGCAGCCATGTCAGGCTGTGTGTTTCTATGCGAAAGCAAAAGCACTTTATTTGGTCTTCCGGAAGTAGATGCAATTAGGAATCATTGATTAAGATTTGTTTACAACACAACAGCACAACCCAAATGTTCGAATTTGTGCAACGCATTTTATGGACGACAGACGACAGTCAGCTGTCTTAACCGCCACTTGTGTACTGCATTATCACTGTGTCTGTCACGCGACTCTGTTCCCCTCTTGGGCTTGAACTGATGGTAAAACTAACGACGTTATTAACTGTCTTTATATATTTACTTTGAAAGCTGAAGCTCGCGATTTTTTGTAAGGGGCGTTTCCGACTCGTGCTTGTGGTGTTCGGCCAATCACAATGCACTGGGTCAGCTGGCCAATCAGAGCAGACTGCGCTTGTCGAAAGGAGGGGCTTAGTTGAAAACTACACGTTTGAGATAGGCGGGGCATAGAGGAACTACAATAATGCACAGTATTTGAAAAATAATGTGTTTTTTGAACATTAAAGCATGTCAACATATTCTGTTATACCAAATACACAAAATAATGATCATTAAAATAGCATCATATGACCCCTTTAATATTTTTGTTGAAACAGCAATGCACTTTTCAGGATTCTTTGATGAATAGAAAGTTAAAAAAACAGCATGTATTTGAAATATATTTTGTAACATTATAAATGAAAATAAGTATTCATTTTTCTCTCAAAAAAAAAAAAAAAATTACAGAGCCCAAACTTTTCAGTTGAAGCAAAATAAAACATGTCAGAGTCATTTTGAGTCAAAGTGCAAATATGGCTGATCATGTTTCTAGCTTTTTCATTTACTGTTGACATGATTACCCTGGCACTTAAGACTACAATGGCACTGTGAACTTCAAACAGCTACTAGCATTGACTTGCAGACTATTTGGCTTCGCTGATGTTGTTCTCGTTGCTATCTGAGAAAATATTTGTTGTCTAAGAAGTGGTCTAAAGCAGTTGTTAGTTTAAATACCAGCTGGCCTGTATCAGAATCTGACTCTTTGACTCTTTCAACACAACTAAAGAGAGCAGCATTCACAGGCCGGGCAGATAGAAAGCTGCCAAAAGTGTTTGAGGTGTGGGGTGATTTGCATAGGTGCACACACGTCAGGGCCTCTGAGCATAAATGGGCCACTGTGAAGCTCCTCTGCTCACCGCTAGTAAATCAACACAGATACATATACAAGCACTCCTCAGAACGTATCCTGTCAGCCAAGATCTGGGGTTAAAATCACTCTTTCTGTCCTTCTTGTAGCTACACGCACACACACAGACTTGTTCTCACACACAAATATCCCTCTATTTCACATACTAGACAAATTTATCTATCATATAATTTCCAAACACAGACAGCTTAACCAGGCCGAACTAAAAAAAAGTTTAAAAGTGTCAAGACGAGCAAACTTGTTCAAGATTTTCCCTTCTTTAACCACACAGAAATTCACATATCTACTCACTGTCTAAATTATGACTTTACCTTACAACCCTGATTTCTTTTCCATAATAGTCAGTTGCACAACCCAACAGCAACTTCAAACACACCTGAAATATTTAAGCAAGAGGACACACTACATCACTCTCTAGTACCGTCAGCTGAAACAGAGCTTCACATGTGGTCGTAATGGCTCATCTATTAACCGAGTCTTTACATAATCTCAGACCTCTGTTCGGTGCCACATTTGGAAATCTGCCACTTCCACTCAAGTCACCTGAGAAGCCCCAGGGGTCTAGTTAACTGGTTTGTCATTCACTCCCACATGGAGTGTCTTTTTAAAATACCAAGCATTGCTTAAAGGAGTAGATGTAGATAACCTCAAAACTGCTAATTCTGGTGCTACAAACTTTAACAGTCATTTTTAACGTGTAACAAAATCAACTTTAGTCACTCACTTTTGTTGATGCAATGCTGTCATTCTGCCTAACGCTAGCCAACATGAGGCTGAGTGAATGATGACAATATTTTTTTGGGTTAAATGTTCCTGTAAATAGGGGATAAAATGTAATTTTGAGGTGGACTAGGTTTATGAAATTGAAAAATAATGTATTAAGTTAGTGTAAGTTAACGGTTGTTCTGACGTATTTTTCGTATCTGTTGCTGAGCAACGGTCTGAGCACCGGACAAGACGACGTTGTCAAGCCGCATCTTCGCTAGCAAAGCAACCGCTAGAGGACACCAACACCTAATTTACAAAGTACTCGCTCGTTATCCTGACTCAAAAATAAGAAACAGATGCAGGCTACATTATGCGGTTTAAAGTATATTTTTATCACAATACTACTTTCACGAAAGATATAGCCAGTAAGACAATGTGCGCTATTCAGGCTAATTCGAGCCCACACAAATGTTTCACAGAGAACCGATAAGGTAGAGTCTCTTTCGCCTTATATGGGAATGGTCCCCAACGGCTAGTATTTAACAACTAACAGCATTCTTTTCTTTTTATTATGGAAAAGGTGAGTCTTTGGGTCATGGATCGGTGAGCTACATGTCAGGAGACCAAACGGCACCATGATTGACAGGAAAGGGAGACGCTTTAATGCCGGTAGTGACCTGAGTGACAAGGAACAGCTGAGTGTGTGTGTACACACGCATCTGGAGACCCGCAGGGCTTCACACCAGACATCCATATGCTGTAAGTCACCGTGTGTCTTTACGCACTATAGTTGGAAGGTAAAGTGCGGCGTTTCTATAGTTTTAAGCGGTTACACACACACACACACACACACACACACACACACACACACACACACACACACACACACACACACACACACACACACACACACACACACATATATATATATATATATATATATATATATATATATATATATATATATATATATATATATATGAGTTCTTTTTCACAAAAATGCTGTTACTTCCTGAATCATTTGTGTTCATTCAGTCAGTTTTTTTCTTCTTCTTTTCATTAGTCAAGTTATTCAGCTAAATGCATTAAAATGTCATACATACACAAATGTTTTCAATGCTTTGGATTTCTGAACTTAGAATTGCGGATCTTTATAGTGAAATGTCTAAGCGGTTAACCGGAGACTTGTAATGTCTGTCGGCATTTTCATTTATTATTATTGTATATATGACAATCATTTTTTGTCTTTATTTTGTCTGGCAAACCAAAGTCAGTGTAGTGTAACCAACATGCAGAAAGCCTATTTGTTTGCTTGTGAAAAGAAAAACATAAAACAGGGCCAGACCACTTTTTAGATCCCCCATAATTGCGTGTCAATGTCATTGTTATTTTCAAAAGATCTTTTGATTGTATGTATTTTAGTACTTTTTACTTCATGGTTAGACCACTTGACATTTTGGGGTCATCAAATAATTTAGTTATTAATGCTTTTAAAACATATAAAAGCAACATGAATAAAACATGAATACATTTTTAAGAATTTGGCCCAAATTAAAAAATAATAATAAAAAATCTAATTTTTTTTTGCATCTTTTCATTTGTCATTGACCCACACGCGCATAGAAACTTCACGCACTTTCTTTGCTTTTCCATTGTGGTACCTTTAATTCATGCCTACGCAGATGAAAAAGACTGTTTCTGATTTTCCTGTGTTTTTGCACATCACACCACTAGAATTACTAGACATTTTACGACCCTGTATTTAAAATAAATAAATAAAATAAAGCTGCCTATTTTAGGGCATACAGTAATGCTTAAACATACTTACGGGGACGAAATGAGCTGATTTATTTCCGTTGCTGTTAGAAAATATTCACAGATTGTGTCATTTGCTCGAGTCCAGATGACAGAAAGTAACCCAGCGGTCTTTGTAGAGGACGTGGAGCTGTTCAGTATCCAAATAGCGCGAACCAATTTGTCAGCATAGCGGAGATGCAGAAAGCGAGTTTGAATCCCAGCTGCGATGAGTAAACACGCAGTCTGCAGTCAGTTAAAGAGCCTGTGTGTTCAGTGCGCTGAAATGACAAGAGTGATACTCTCCGCTGATTGGCTCAGACGCGCGGCCCCCTCCAATCCCTCCACGCACACACACACAGATACATACATTCTTGCTTCTGCTCTTTCCGAGGGGTCGAAAGTAAATTAAACATCAGCGGGCAGACGAATGAATGCGCAAAAGCGCACATTGATTGGTGCGATATAGTGGAAAAATCAGAACATAATTTGAGTGTGAACGGGTTAAGATTCTAAGGACACTAAAATATGGCCATACAAAAAATACAGTTCTGAAAATATTTATTTCTTATTTCTAATTTGCATTACCACAAACTTTTTGAACAGTAGCAACGTCTATAATTATAGGCTATATCTGGATTTTAAGAAAATATTTAAAGAAAGTTTTAAGTAATATTTATTATAAATGTACTAAGAGCTGGAATTCAGAATTGATTTAGAATTTTGTTGTGAAAAATGTTCAGTTCAGAATTATGCGACATAAATTAAGATTTGCGAGATATAGCCTAAAAATTCTGAGAAAAAAAGTCAGAATTGCGAGATATAAACTCTGAGAATCTGACATATAAATTCTGAGTCTACATCTCACTAGAGTTAACATTTTGCAATTCTGAGTTTATATTCTGCGAAAGAATTGAGAAAAAGTCAGAATTGTGATAGCCTATATAAAGTCAGATGCAAACTTGTAATTCAGAGGGAAAAAGTCAGAAATGCAAGACATAAACTCCGATATATGAGATACAAACTCATAATTCTGAGAAAGTCCGAATTGGGAGATGTAAACTCAGAATTCATTTTTTTTCCCCCTCACAATTCTGAGTTTACATTCTATATCTTGAAGTTTATATATTCTTTCTGCAAAAGAATTGCAAAAAAAGGTCTGCATTGTAATATTTAAACAGAATTTGGGGAAAAATTTATTTATTTATTTATTTATCCATGCATCCATCCCATGGCAGAAACAAGCTTCCATAGTACGGTTATTCCATATCATTAAAAATTAAAATTTTGTTCTTATTCATTTTTCCATTCATTTTCATTATTTTATTCTTGCATTTTCAGAAAATAAATAAATAAATATATAGAAATAAAATAATGACAAAACTGGTCTACAAACAAAATCACCCGTAGCGCTCAAATATCATAAGCACTTGTGCATATTTAATTATGGAGTGTCAACACGCCACACCAGGCCTGACATCAGTGACAAGACATGCACGAACCAATAACACTGCATGTCATTGACATCAAACCTGATGCGACAAGGCTTGACTCACCATATTTTCAGGGCAAAGAGCACCCCAGTTGTCTGGGACTGTGTAAGTCTGGCAAGAGAAGGGAGGTAGTGAGATTTACTGCACTCTTGAGGCTCCCCAAAGTGAAGTGGCTCACTTAAGGGCACTTATACTCCATCCTTGCCATGTTTGATTGAAGATTTAAAATTAGAGGCAGAGCTTTGATTCATATCAATCAAATAGTTATTGCACATCCAGAATTCCCATCCTGTAGATGACTCAAAGTGCAATTAGTTTAATGCATTGACTGGAATGTTGACGGGTTAATGCTACACAGCTGAGTCTCTTCAGCCGACAGTCTCGTCTGTCCTGTCCATCAGTACCTTGTTACTGTGTGTGTTTGCACTGAGACGTTCACTTTACAGCTTTAGAGTACAGAAACATCACTTTTCTGACACCTTGACAGAACCGGCTCCGCAGCTCTCGACAGCAGACGGCCTGGGCCCCTGACCTAATTCACAGGGCTGCCCCTAACACACATACACAATGACAGGAGAAACCCCTTTCTACCATACATTTTAATCTCAGGGGCTTATCTCCCTATTCATCTTAAGTCCGCACACACACTGACACACATACATATGCACACCTCCCACAATTGGAAACGTAGAGTCAGCTTGTGGATCGTTTTCTCTCCCTATCTCTCTTTCCTCTCTCCACCTGCTCTTCACAGACAAGGACCCCTAACAGCGCTTTAGGCCTTTATGTATTCCACAGACAACTGAAACACTAATCCTATTTACAGTGGGGCATAAAGGTAAGACTATACACATGCTGGGAGTGAACGGAAGAGCAGATTAACTCGGCAGAGCACACATCTGACTGAGAAAGAGGGGTCAGTCTATCCCCAACTGGATTCATGAACGCAGATGTTTGTGGCTTAATGACATATAAGATTGATCATGATAAAGGAAAGTATAAGCATGTGCCAAGATCTTTTATAAATCATGTTCTCTTTTATTCATGTTGATTTTCTATGGTTTTGAAAAGCTTTTATACCATTTTCAAAAGAAAAAAGCTGTTTAATGACTCAAAATGTGTAATTAATAAGAATAACACTTTTTTTACACTTTGAATGTGTCTGTACACATTTAAAATGTATTAAAAAAAAATATATATATATATATATATACACACACACACATATATATATATATATATATATATATATATATATATATATATACACACACACACATATATATATATATATATATATATATATATATATATATATATATATATATATATATATATATATACACACACACATATACACACATATATATACACACATATATATACATATATACACACACACATATATATATATATATATATATATATATATATATATATATATTATTATTTTTTTTCTCTTCTCATTATTAATTAATAAATAAGTCACACTGCATGACATTAACATGAACTGAATTCATAAAATGGTCAAAGTATCTGATATTTTAAGAATCTTGTTGACCTCGACATGAGGGTATGCAGGTCTTTATTTTATTTTATTTTATTTATTTTCTGGTTTTCTGTATTTTTTTTTTTTTTTTTTTTTACATTTTATGTTCTGTTTTTATGTTAATGGCATCATATGACTTTGGTTTGGCAGACAAAAGTTTTTTAAAGTATGAATTTTAAAGTTAATATATAAGAACGAATAGAAATAAAAATTCAAGCTAAATTAAGAGGTTGAATAATGTTTTTTTTTTTCTTTGTGGTGATATCAGGATAATTGTATCACCCTGACTTTTTTTTTGTGCTCAATTAGAATGAATTTTATTTCAAAATTTAAAAACAGCTTAAAGAAAAGGTGTATGCAAGTCACTGTATGCATGAATTAGATTTTTAACAGACAAAAAAAGAATGCCGCATCAGTGACCCTTTTTTTTTTTTTTTAGCAGAACAATGTCAAACTCAACATCAGGACAGATCAAATCTTAGGTAGTTTGTTTTCTACATGCTCCAGGGTCAGGAGTTACTTTCCAAACTGACGTGCCATTGATTTCTTTGTCCTTGTTGCTTCAAAGATGGTGTAAGATAGCTTCAAAGTCAATGAACTATACATATGTTTCACATTGCAGTCTTAATCAATTTAGCTAAGAATCTGAACCCTGCCAAAAGTAAGCAATTTAATTACGTTCAGGGTGTTAGAATTTCAGAAACGGATCTACTCAAATAGCCATGACGTCTCATGTAGCACATGAGTTATCCATTTTATACGTGATGATTCTGGGTAAATCACTCTTTCACACTGTAGCCGAATCGATAGTCTGAGGTTTGGGTTGTGACCCAGTAATCCATTTTGTAGCATGTGAGAGGGTCAGAGATGACTCCTGTCTGTGTAAAACTAAACCCAATGGATTCTTTTCATTTCTTCCCTGCATATTCAGCCCCTGGCAAGAATGCATGGCAAGAAGTCATTAATGTTTCATTAAGGGGTAGGAGGGGGTGTTAACTCATAAGTCAGACCAGCGCTAGTTATGCACCCTGGTTTCTGTGTACCCCACACACTTAAACTCTGCCCTTTGACCAAAACAAAGAGCCTGTTGATGTGCAGAGAAGAGGGTCTCTTATTACTCTGGGTGAAACACATTGCCCTATACATGCAGCCTGAGTCAGCGAAAAAGTCCTGCTTTCTATTACCAATACATTTTTATGGTGTTTGCATTTGTGTTTCACCAAAATTTTGTCAATCTGACTGCACCATAAATCTGTTGGATTTGCTCATTTTATCATGCAACAGGTAAAAAAATCATCTGATCACCTCAAGAAGCCATACAGTTTAAGATTTTGTGTCTGTTGTTTCCAGCACAGGATGACTTGTGCACCTAAGTGTAATATTTATGTTTGAGAGTCTAGAAAAACGCACACACATGGAATCAACTGCTCTGCCATTTGTTATTTTTGTCAGGCCTATGATGGAAAGTCAGTGTATTCTTGTTCCTCCTTAATCCCTTTTAGGAGTCTTGTTGCTTCAGTTCATCCCTACCGAGTTCACTTCCAATCTAACCTTAATTAGACTCTTGGTGCAGGATCCAGACTTACTTTCAAAACAGGTCAAGCACACTTAAGTACTTCACCGCCTGGTCTGCCCATCACATAAAGTCAATCTGGTCCCTTCTATGCCCTATTAGTGAGGCTTTAATTAGCGTTGTTCTTTAGATGTAATTGACAGGACGGAAGTTTACTGCACAGACTGAAGTCAGCTGCTCTTTTGAGGTCCGGATACAGATGATTTCAGGGACTTAATGTCAAGGACTAAAAACCGAGCCAAGGGTTTGCAAGCTTTCTTCAATTAGGTCAGATTATGTTTGTTGGAAATGGACAGTCTGTTTAACAGAAGGGAACTTTTATAACTGGAGCAGTGTCTTTCTTTTCTTTTTCTTTTTTTCTTTTTGAGGTTTCACTGTTAAATATTAGACCAAAGTAGCGTATTAAAATGATTTCTGAAGGAACATAACAAAAAGCCAAAATTAAGCTTAATTCACAGAAATTTTGACTAAAAGTTTGAGATTAGCATGATTTTTTTTTTGTTGAAGAAATTAATACTTTATTCAGCAGAGATGCATTAAAAAGCAAAAGTTATTTATAAATGTTACAAAATATTTTCATTAAAATAAATGCTGTACTTTTCAATTTCCTATTTATCAAATAATCTTGAAAAAAGTTTTTCATTATTTTAAAATACAGTAAATATTTTAATTGTGTAATATTACTGTTTTACTGTATTTTTGATCAAATAAATCTATAATTTTTTGACTCAGATGTTTAGCAGCTGTCATTTAAAATTATGCTTTATGAGAAAACTGCATGTTTAAACAATCAACGTCATTAGAGTTGCAGAAGTCAGTATGCAGGACCAGGCTTGTGAGTTGTGTGTTTTTCTATGTTTCTTTGGTTCCAGTTGAGTACAACTGAACTGCTGTGGAGTTTTCCATATAATGAGTGCAAATTGAGTTTTCATTTCCAGTGAACTCAGAGGCCAAGTGCTGCTGGAGATGTTGTTTCAGAGTTGAGGGGACTCATGGTCACACATTGTTTCCAGTCTTTCATAGGTAGTTTGGAATTTTGACAAGTGCGGTTTTTCACCTGATTTATGTTCTTTGTCATCATTGGCACTGCTAAATTTCTTTACAGTTCATCATGCTGTTGGCTAAAACCACAGCATCAACTGGCTGTTGGCTGTTAATGCCAGATCTCTCATTAACATCTTTGTCTCTTGAATCTCTTTAAGCCAATATTAACCCAATGCATTTCAGTTCAGTACTTATGAAACTGCCTAAACAAACAAAACCTAGGGTGAGACTATCACGCTGATAGAACTTGGAAGAGTAACCGGAACTGTGCAAGATCATTGATTGGAATGTAAAACAAATTGTGGGTGGTTGTGGACAGGACCAAGCAAATATCTAAATTGTTTCCTGCTTGGCCTTGGGTGGTAGAATAGCATGGTTGGTTTGGATGGGGGTAGGGCAGGGTCTCATCTTCTGGGTTGATGTTTACTGAGGAATACTGAGAAACAAACAGTGACAAGGAAGGAAAAAATGAAAGGCGACACCATACCACCTCAAGGACTGTCTCAAATACATCTACACTGACTAATTGTGCATTTGATCATGTGCTTCTCTAAATTCTTCGGACAGTTGTTTTCTTTTAAAACCACTAAATGGCAAGTTAAATACCTTTGTTTTGCCACAATAATTTTTTTCATATTTCTGGAAATATCTGGTAATCTGCTGCATGTGTAGGTTGGTCTTGATTTTCTCGTTTTGGACGCTGAAGCCAAAGGCTTCTTGGAGTGAAGGTTGTTTTCCCATCTTGGCAGGGAGGAAGTGAAGGGCGTCACAGAGCTCCAGGTTGTCCTGTGGAATGTCACAGTCGTATAATAGAGCCAAGGGCGAAGCTGAGGCCAGTGAGTCGGGCTAGGAAGGAGGGAAAGGGGGAATGCAAATGTGGAGAGGGAAATGTAGAGAAACTGAGATGTTGAACATCAAGCTGAGATTTTCTTAGCATTTATGAGGGCTGAATGACTTCAAGTAGCCTTGTTTTGCTTTGTTGTTTTGTTTTGCTGTTTGTTCTATGTTTTTGTTTTGTTGTTTTGCATTTTGTTTTCTTGTGGTGTTTTGTGTTCTTTTGAGTTGTTTTTGTTTTAAGTTATTTATTTTGTTTGTTTTCTTTTTTTTTTTTTTTATTTGTTTGTTTGATCTGCAGATACTGTCAGATCAAACACAGCAAGGTCCCAGAAAGACGAGCCAAATCTCTATTGTCATTGGCCCTTTTTGTTGAACTTTAGCGTTAACTTTAATGCTTCAGAATTTCTTTATATACAATTTAGATAAAAATTTTGATTTAATATACTGGTCAATTTAAATCTGACAGTCATCAGACCACGCAAAGCACACTTCAATTATGTGAAGCCTCTGCAAGTACTCAGAGCTAAAATGAACTGAAGGCTGTAACCAAAATCCAAAGCAGATTTTGGGAGGAATAGCACCCCTCTCCCCTGACAAACAGCTTCTCTCATGTTTCTGAGATAAGCCGGCCTGTGAGACCGTGAGCGCGTCTAATAGGCTGTCTGCACCAGGCAGAGGTGAAGATCAGGAGGAAGTCTAGCTCTCCCCATTCAGTCTCTCTGGGTTTGAGTTTCTGCCCCTCTCCTGATCCCTCTCTGACCCAGCGGTCACAGGATGCTCTTAGGGGAGGGCTTTGCTTTTGGTGTGAAAGCTGGCAGCCGTGAAACCCTGAACCTTTATCCTCCTCCCCTACCTGTGACCACCCACAACCAGAGGATCTAGAAAAGAAAAAGTTCATTGACGTTCTTATGGTGTTTTCTTTCTTGCTTTCTTGCTTATTGCTTTCTTTATTTCTTTTTTTCTTGCTTGCTTTTAGCCTAGTTAGCTAGTAAGCTGCTTTTATTCGCCTATCCCATTGTGCAAGCATGAGCAATTTTGATTGCTTAAAAGTATAATAGTTTAATTAGACTGTTTTTGGAGTTTGTGTGTTTCTTTGCTCTCTCTGGACTAAGTTCACCTCTCTAGAGGAGCCATGGCTCATTTGAGGTCAATTGCATTTGCAATGCCATATGATATGTGTTGCTTTTTGGGTTAATTAACCCCTAGACATCTTGTTCGTAATTGTAGATATATTTTGCATAACAAAGCATTATTGTAACTACTTTTCAGGTTTGTACATTCTGCAAAACATGTTTATAAATTTTATTTTTGAACTCTTAAGGATGACAACAGAGTCCACATTCATGCGCACATGCCTAAGCCTGATGTTGAGCACTGTGTTTTATAGTTCAGTCAGTTAAAACGAGTGCATTACAGGGTTTAATCATAGATCGTATAGTAAGATGAATTGTCATTGTCTGTGAACCCAATAATGCAAGCCTGGAGCAATGAACACCCGTTTGAAAGTAATCAGGGTTATACAAATAGTTAAGCCTCAAATGACAGGTAAAGGAAAACAGACTCTTAAAACATGAAGCAATGATGCATGAAGTTTTTTTTTTTTTTTCTTCTACCAATTCTAACTATATCTGAAATTAATCTTTGATCCATCGGCTGGTTTTCTAGGGTAATTACTCTCAGCTTTGGAGTGTCCAGGCTGGCAATACAGATAGTTTTGTCCCTGTAGTTAAAAGGCAGTTCCTGGAGAGACATCTGTTGAGCATGTGCCAGACAGCCTCTGTCCTCACCTCTAGGAGAAACTTTGAGAAATGGCTGCTCAGGGAGAACACTCTGCATGGTGCCTTGCTGAGACCAGCCCTATAGCTATGTCCCTGAAGCAGATCCAGTCACAGGATTCTGTCTCTCTTACTCTGTTTTGGTCTATCCCTCATTGTAACTCTGTGATAACCATTCCTTAATCTTTCTCACTCACTATGTCTGCAATTCTGTGGAATTTTGGTGCTTTATCTTTTCTCCTCCTCTTCTTCTTTTCCCACACATCTGTCATTCTTTTGTTACTTCTTACATTTTTCCAGATTCAGGTTTTCTCATCAATATAGCTACTATATATATATATATATATATATATATATATATATATATATATATATATATATACATATACATATATATATATACATATATATATACATACACACACACACACACACACACACACACACACACACACACACACACACACACTGTACATATAGTGTTTCCCATTCATTAACTACACTGTGGCGGCCTGCCATTAGCATAATTTTCAAAATTTTAATGGGCAAATGCTTACAGCATTTCACAAGATTTTTAACGAGACGCATTTGTAAACGTGTTTTCCCTGAATCTGGAGTTTTCCATCAAAATAAAAGCTCATAGGTTTATCTCTTGCAAGCAAGGACTGAACAGACACACGCAGAAAATACTGTACAGGCAGAGCATGCTCACTGTTTATTGGAAGACAAATATAAATATTGGAAAGGGGGTTTATATTAATGTATTTCTGAAGGGAACTGGCTTCCCATGACTTTTTTTTTTTTTTTCTCTCTCATCACTGTTGTTCCATAAGCGCCTCCTGCTGTCAGAGAGTGAAATTCTTTTTTGTTTTATGTAGGTTTTAGCATAATTTCACTGACTCAGACCATTCTGTTTTTGCTTCAAATGTTGAAATGGTATAATCAAATTTAAATAAAAAACTACTCATGCTACATGTGTGTAGAATCTTTGTTTGCATTATGATTAAAATGCAGTGGTTGATTCTAATTTCAAATGGCATTTTTTTTAAATTATTAGGCTAAATATGTATTTGTTGTAGTAGCAGCAACTGCAAAAAGAGTTTCATGGCCAGGAAAAAAAAATATTTATGGCCAGTAAATTTTCTCAAATCACCAGAAAATTTTGTTTGTATCATGATTAAAATGGCAGATGTGGCAACAGGCTAATTTTAGGCCCTACTTGCAAGTGTAGAAATTAAGACAAAAGTATTGTAATTTCTCCACTTTAGAGTAAGGTAAAATAATATATCTGTGAAATACTTATTTTCATTTATTTTACAGTGCAATTTTTTCAATATATGGCTATTACTGTCAAAGGAATAATAATATAAAATTATTACTATTATTATTGGTGGTTTTCCTGTAGCTCAAATAGTAGAGCATGGCGCTAGCAACGCTAAGATCATGGGTTCGATTCCCAGGGAAAGCAAGAGCGGATAAAATGTAAAAACTATAACTTGAATGCAATGTAAGTCGCTTTGGATAAAAGCGTCTGCTAAATGCATAAATGTAAATGTAAATGTAAATTGTTGTTGTTATCATTATATTCTAATTTGTTTGGTTTCCAAATTCACCAGTGTGAGTGTAATTTAGACTGAGACACTACATCACAACAAAAAAGAGGATTGAGTCCCCTTTAAAACTCAAGTACAAGTCATTTCACCAGCTTTTTTTCTTTGTTTATTTTGCACATTGAACCTGTGTTGGAGCTCTTCATTTTGAACTCTCAAAGTGCACCAGACAGATGAATTTAACTTTAAAATGTACTAAATTTTCTCCCCGGGGGCGTATGCCCCCAGACCACCCTACAGGGACCAAGGTCCACCCACCACAGTCTCACAATATCCTGTGGGCAACACTGTGTGTTGTGTGTGATATATATATATATATATATATATATATGCATACACACACACACAAAGATCAGCTATATATATATATATATATATATATAAACAAACCAAAAGTCTTATCTGTGAGACATTCTGTACTTCATAAATCCATTCTGTAAACTCAGACCAAAACCTTTTAACGTCACTTTTGGACTTCCCATACACACTAAATCATTTACACAACCTCTCTCTTTTTCTCTCTTTGTTCTCTTCTGTCTGGCCCTCTTTCCAAGATTTCCCCATTTATTTTCACTTTTCAGTTCATTCTCCATTCTCCATTCCAAATAGCGTGCACAGTTCTCTGTAGAAGCTGATCTTTATCTACATGCTTCAGTCTGTTCAGACGTGCACTTATCCTTGTCTGTCTTTCTGTGTCATCTCCCTCTCTGATTTTTTTTTTCCCCTGCCACACACACACACAAGCAAGAAATGACACTGAACAAACCTGTAGGAACTCAAGTGCATGCTCAGCACTGTAACTGTTGACTGAAGTGTAGCCAGGCCAGAGGCATTTAGAAACTGACAGTAGTGTGACAATCAGCATTGAGAGTCACTGTTCTAAATATGATGCTTGAGCAGAACACGTGCTGTTCTTACACACAAACAAATAAAACATATTCCTAGTTGATTACAGAATAATTCAGTACAGAAGAAAATATTTGCTTTAATGTGCTGTGCTGAAATAATTTAATCATAAATTTCAAATTTCAAATATCTTCAAAAGTCCAAATATGCCTTGATAAGCTATAAGCTTGGTTAAAAAACATTTTGAATGTTGGCATCAAATAAGACACGCACCAACATGATACCAAACATTAGAATCTAGGGCTGCCCTTGACTACAAATTTTTCTGGCTGACTAGTAGTAATTCATTTGAGGCATTAGTTGACTAATTGCACGTTTATTAATTGCCTAGAAACAAAACAAAACACTAGACAAAACTAAACGAAACTAAATGAAACGCCACACAAACACTAACTAAACAAGCCATAAAACTCAATGAAACACTTAACAAATACTAAACAAAAACTAAATGAACCAAACAAAACGCTAAGCAAAACAAAACAAACAAAATACTAAACAAAATTAAATTAAATACAAAAGACAAAACTAAACAAAACACAACAGAAAATTAAACGGAACCCTAAACAAAACATTAGACAAAACTAAGCAAAACACTAGACAAAACCAAAAAAAAACACTTGACAAAACTAAATGAAACACTAAATAAAACCAAAAAAAGCTCTAGACAAAACTAAACTGAACGAACCACTAAACAAAACCAAATGAATCGCTAGACAAAACTAAATGACCTACTAAACAAAACCAAGCAAAACACTAGACAGAACAGACAAAACTAAACAGCAGTAAACAAAACGAAACAAAATACCAGACAAAACTAAATGACCCACTAAACATAACACTGGACAAAACTAAATGAATCCCTAATCAAAACTAAATGAAATGCTAAAAAAAAAAAAAAAAAAAAAAACGCTAGAGGGAAACACTAGACAAAGCACTAGACAAAACTAAAACACTATACAAAAGGCGACTGAATAACTGAATAACTCATTGCAAAAGGGTCACAGACATAGTTAGACTTATATATTTTTGCCCAGTGGAACATTTTACTTTAGCAGAGAATAGCTGTGCAAAACACAATGGCATTATAATAAATGGGTGTATGTGTATCTAAAAGTGTTAGCTCTTAAAGTGAGGTGCCCTTTCTAAGTGCTCAGACAGAATGTTGTCTGTGTGAGTGTTGGTGTATGTGTGTGAGAGTGTTTTGTTCCCAAAGGACTGTTCACCAGTCTCTCTCTCTCTCTCTCTCTCTCTCTCTCTCTTTCTCTCCAGACTGCACCTGTCCTTGCCATCAGGATCTCTAATTAATCACAGAGGACCTTCTCCCCACTTTCTCCAACCAAGTATACTTTCTCATTGCCATATTTGGCCTGACAGATGGCTTCCTAGTGCCTACTTACAAACACACAAGTAGATTCTCAACTTAGCACAGCATTATGAATATCTATGGCATCTTTCCTGCTTATATCAGTCATATTCTTTAGACAAGGCACTTTGGTCATATTCAATGGTCTGATCTCACAGATTAAGTGGAAACAAACCACACTGCAAAGGCAGTTACTTTAAAGAGAGAAAATGCCAGAGGCACATCTGAGTTTAAAATCTTTGGCTTTTAAACTCCGTTAAACAGTTTGGAAGTGGCTTGTCACCTCAGGGCTGAGGTAGGCAGCTTTTCGGTTTCCACAAGCACAGTGGATTTCCACAACCGAGCACGGCATCTCTCACCATTCCCACAACTATGTAAACACAGACCTGTGCCAGCGAAAACAGCTGAACGTGTGTAGAATATAATCTCCGCTCCTTCATAGCGATTCGCGCGGCTCGCAAACTATCCCGTAGGATAGGTGCACACTGTAAAACCATTACACACTTCTGAAATTCCAGTTGTACTCCTCACTCTCAGCGTCCTTTATTTCAGTGATTAGGGTTCTATGAGGAAAAAAACAGCAAACCTTTTACATTTTTGTACCTCGGGTTAAATAACTGAACTTTTTCAAGATAATCAGTCACCAAATCGAAAGAAGTTTAGGAGTTTCATTTTGAGACGTGACAGTAGTAAAATGTTTATAGCAAACTGGTGTCAAGAAATCTGATATGATGTGATTTTCACATAACATTGTTTTTTTGTAAAAGTGTGCCTTTTTCTGTGATTGCATTTAGTACTGTAAGAATTTACAATGGTCATAAGAAACACTATGTAATCTGCTCCAGAACTTTACTACAAGTTGTCTGGGAATCTTTCTTCTGTAATTCATAGATATTGATCCATTAGCAACCTCAGTGTGGATGACAAGCTGTACAAAATACCAGATGCAGCTGGACTGAAGCCCCTGAGCCATAATTTCCTTCCTTTCCTGATGAAGAAAAAAAAATCAACAAACAAATGACCAAATAACACAGTGGAAAATGATTTCCAGCTCCCAAGGGGCTCAGATGTCTTCAAACTTAGCAGGGGTGTTATCCCTTATTTATTTATTTATTTATTTATTTATTTATTTATTTATTTATTTTATTTTATTTAAGTGTTCTTGGCATACAGTTTTCACAGGAAAACATGCAAGTTTGTCTCTCATATTATTCCAAATATTTTATCTACAAAATCATATTAATTTTTAAAGACATTATCAAAGAAAAGAATTCTGTTCAACATCTAAGGGCGAATGTTCCAAATTAAAATGACATGCAGTGACTCACAGTGAAAATCACTATGATCTCATTTTGTGTACTGTGTTGACCTGTATCTGACCTGCTCTGGGTTCTTCTGATCAAGCTTAAAGTGTCAGACTTGACTCTGGGCATGTCTTGTGTCTGATTTAGCAGCGACACAAAATGTCACTTCATGTTGGCTTGATTTAAAGACTCATCTGGTTTGGATTGATGAGCTAGATGATTTATTCAAGGCTTTGCAGCAGTTCTTTCAAAATGACGTGTGGGTTTAATAATACACTGGTTGGGAGCTCTGAGGATAGAGTGGTATGTAGCTTTGTCATATGTTCTCTCCGTGGTGGAGATAAACATTTTGACACCTACCCTCTGCTATCCAGGACACCACGTTCTCTCATTCCACAGTCTTTGACTGCACGTGTCCTCGCAAATCATCTGTCACGATGCCCCTATGAAATAAATCCCGCCAGTCTGGGTCACGCCAAATGGACTAGCAGCCATGAGAATAGGTGAGACCTCTGGCGCCTTTCAGATTCACTTCATGCTGGCACTCGATCTGAAATGGCGTCACCAACACACCTGATGTGAGACATTTGGATATAAAGAATTAACTGCTGTCTTGCGTGTTGTGAAAACGCACTTTAATGTCCAAATATCAAACGTATCAGCATATTAGAAAACAGTTGTTTTAAATTGGAAAGAGGTTTCACAATATTACAGTTTTTACTCTTGTTTCTGTATTTATTTCTGATTCAATAAATGCAGCCTTGGTGAGCAAAAAATAAATAAATAAAAATAAATAAATAAATATATATATATATATATATATATATATATATATATATATATAATTATAATAGATTTAATTATAATAGATTTTTTTTTGTAAAATTATAAATGCCTTTACTGTCACTTTTGTTCAGTTTAAAACATCCTTGCTGAATAAAAGTATTTTTATTATGTATAAAAATATTGTTATTTTGTTTTAGAATGACAAAGAATATAAGACTGAGATTCTTTGCACTGTCACAGCATTAGGTGTTTTTATTATAAACAATATAGTTTTGTTTTGCAACATTCTTGCCAGAAAGAGACGTTTTTGTCTTATTTGATGCAGACATGATCCTACACACACTAATGTTACCAGTTTCTGGCTTGAGACCAGTTGGTTTTAGGCACCCTTGGTGGAAAAAGGGCGTCTGAGGCCTGGATCAGTTTAAATCTAATCTACTTCTACAAGTCTCAGCTGTGAGCAAGAAAAATGGCCCAGGGGGAGAGAGAGAGAAAACCCTTGAGGGTTTGTTAGAGGCCACATGTTATATGAGTGGATAAATGGAGTGGATGTGTTTCTAATCCATGAGTCAAACATCAGTCTGCCGAATAATGCATTTAGATATGCCATAAGAACGGGAAAAAAGTAAGAGAAAAGCAACAACAAAGGAGACCCACAAAGATGTTTATCGGTCGTCAACATGCTCTGCATTGCCTAGCCTGATGAATACTACATAAACATCCTCTTATCATATGAACAGAAGAGCCCTTATTTTCAACGTACTTACACAGTCATTGTTTACTTAGACTTAATGACTACAGTCATGTCCAACACACCCCTCCATTCCATGAATCACAAACTAGATGCCCTTGAAACAAAGAGATACACATTCCACAGAGAATAATGTACCCATAAGTAACCACAAAAACTTTTGTCGTGGGCTCATGGACTCTCCTGAATTTGCAATGCATTATGGGGTCTTCAACAGCATCTGAGGTTGTTATGAGAGTCAGAGCAGAACAAGTATGCTTCTTAATGCTAAAGTTAGAACTACAATATGTTTTTCACATTACATATATATATATATGTATATTTCCTCATCTCTTCTTGGCAAAGTGCAAACCGTCAATGGAGCCAAGAGAGGACCTGGGTGAGGGGGAATTGGATTTTGCAGTGCTGGGCCCTCATGGTTTTTGATGCCAAGAAAAGCAACCCAGCTGAACAAATGTGAGAGAGGGTTTTAAACAAAGCATAAACAGATCTCAGGGCCTCCAGACCACTCCTACCAGTTTGAAATGAAAGTCTTCATCATGGCTGCCATATATAACAGCGCCGTATGTGTTTTACTGCACTTAGCTTGACAGCTAAGGAATACACCATAAATCACTTGTTACTTATTACTGAAATTAATATGATTTTGACAAGACTCTGTGAGTGCTAAAAACGCACGGGAGTGACAAATATGAAATCAATAAAGATAAAGATGTTGTTTTTTCTTCTTCTTACGGGAGAGAAGCTAACATTGTGTGCCATCAGCCATCTTGTATCACATTTCCAGAGCAACTCTTAACAGTGAATAAAAAGTTTTTTGTTTTTTTCAAAAATGTGTGATTTGTAAATACAGTTAAAAACTGTGATTTGTGGGATTTTGTAGAAAGAAAAAAACATAAATGTTAATAAATGAACAGAAAAGTGTATTAAACTGATCAAAAGTGACAGGAAAGACATTTCTAATGTAACAAAACAAAATTCAAATAAGGACTCAAATATATGAATATATAATAACTATAAACAATAATGTAGAGGGTCAACACGTCATTTTGTGCTTCCAAACAAAACATTTTAAAGTGGGAATATGGAAGTTTAATGCTTTTTAAATATTTCAAATTAACTTTAAATCTGAGTTTTGAAAGCAAGGTTGACGGTTTAAGATATTTTATGGCAGATAAATCACAACAAAACAATTGGTAGATGTGTATTGGTTGGGATTGGCTCTTGATTGGAACGAACACTTTCACCGTCTCATTTGACTGTTTTCTGGAAATCTCCAACTGTGTGTTTACATGCTTCTTTTTTCTCTCAGCAGGAACATGCCCCCAAAGCTGCAGGGTTCCCCACGGAGACAACCTTTACGCTGCTGAAGTCAGAGGTCGTCCGTCCCAGAGGGAAACAGTGGCGACACCCCAGTGCCTGAGGAGACAGAGGCGTTCAGTAGACTAATGGGGTCTGACTTCATCATTAAGAAGGTGGACAAATCATTATATACACCCACACATTCATTAGAGAGATACAAATCTGCAGGTCTGCTTACAAGAATGCATTTCAGATACACATTTATTTAAAACATCATTGGCTTTGTTCATTCATTATCGTTTTCACATTCATGGATAAAAGTTTTACATTTCTAAATAAAGTGCATTCAAATTTTCCAAAGAAAAAGAGCCACTGAGAAGTTCCCCCTAAGAAGAGTAACCCCATCACCCTAAACTTGTCCCTTTAGTGTGAGCAATTGGATTAGGCTGTTTGGTTCGTGTAGTGTCAGAGGCTAAATGGATGGCCGGGCACCATGATGGATGAACATTGCCAACAAGGCGCCTTTCCATCTGACAGACCAACATACATCATCTATTAGCCTCATTTTTGGCCGCTCAGTGGCCACATCATGGCTAAAGTAACCAAATGTGTGACCACAGGGACGGCAGTATCACAAGTCTGCATCTTTAACCCTTTATTGGAGCTCTTAAAATAATTTCATTTAAGACTTTAATCACATTTCACGTCTCAGTTGTTTTATCCATGCGTGTAATGTAAAGAGTCGTAAGCACATGAAAGTTTTGATTTAACACACTGAAAGATGTTCCATTGTGAATTATTTCTGATGAATGATTAGAATGTTTTTGGAAAAAGAAAAACATTCTGGCTAATGGATAAAAAGGCAAATGGGTAATGATTAAAAATCAGCTGGCAAATGTTTTTTAACATTTTTATTTATTTTTTTTAATTCACATTTAAAATGTTACATTAATATATTGCCTTATTGGTACATTTTAAAACTATATTTAAAATACTATTTTAAATATAATTACACTTTAAAGTTGTATATGAATGTATTATCTTATTGTTACATTTTTAATTATTATAAAAATACATTTGCACTTAAAACATATTAATTTTTTGTTATATTTTCAAATACTAATAAAAATAAAATATATACTCAATGCATTAATGTACTATTTACTGTTATGTTCTTTAATATTAGAAAAAACTCACTTAAAAATGTTTATTGGTGTATTGCTTTATTGTTGTTTTTTTAAACATTATTTTAAAAATATATTTACACTTAAAAAGCTATATAAATGTATTATTTTACTGTTACATCATTTATATATATATATATATATATATATATATATATATATATATATATTTGCATTAAAAATCATATATTAACATTTAAAGTTTACATTCTCTAAGGTTAAAAAATAGTTTAAATTAATTTGTGCTTAAACCATTTATTAGCGTATTGTTTTTCATTTTTAAATAGAATTACTCTTAAAAGATATTTAAATTACACCTGCCTATTTATTTATCAGTTATTATTGAATTAAATATTTATCAGTGATTTATTTAATTACATATTATTTTCAAATTAATTCATCATCCTCAATTTAGAGTTTGAGTCAATGAATGATTATGACTATGAATGATTCATTTGGTTCCTCTTAATTTAATGAATGCCCTGAATCTACAACTGAATTCAGTGGTCTAAAGCTCGATCCCTAAACATCCCTCACTCTTATCTCATACATATTGTATTGTTCTTCTGTCCTCCATATGTAGGCACCCCCTCCCTAGCCCTGGTTATTTGTTTACAATTTGGTTCATAATGCAGCCCTCAGGCCCATATAAAAACACTGCGGCTATTACTAACGAACCATTGATTCACAAAAAGAGCTGGTGTCAACCTGTCCTTAACAGAGCCCCATGTGTCACCACTAACTGTGTATTCTGTTCCAAAAAGGCTGTTCACCATCCTCTTTTACTTCTGTTTATATATGTGTTTGGGATGGGGGTTGGATAGGTTATTTTCCCGCTGTGGGATCGACCTGTCAAATGAGAGGTTGAGTTTTTATCAAGCTTAACAAACAATACAATAATGGGACTAGCGCATTATTAAACAATGGCTGCAATTAACCTCATTTGCTTGATTAATTATGTGCCAGGGCTCTAAAATAGGACACAGGGCTGTACTTAACCCCCACTGCGATGTACAGCAAATACGTTATATGCTCTTATAGGGGTGAGCTATTCAATTATGATGCCAGAGGATTAAGTCGCATTTAATGTCCTATTTATTTACAGTGTATAATGTTATTTAATATATACAGGGAATTTGTTGTGCTTTTTATTTTATTTTTAAGGTCAACTTATTGGCTCATTTAAAATGTAATTTACTGGTGAGACAAACCTGGGAACGTTAAAGGAATAGTTGACCTAAAGAAGAAAATTCTGTCATCTTTTACTCACCCTCATTTTTCTATAAAAGGAGAAATATAAAGATTTTTTTTTCCATACATTAAAAGTGAACGGTGACCATGGCTTTTCAAGTCATTTTCAATGACTTAAATTAAAGCTATCATATTTCTTCAGAAAACTTGGAATATAGCTCACAGATGTTATGTCAGTATGATCATTTTTTTGAACTATCTCCTTTATTTTTTCCACATAAGAAAGAAAGTCATACTGGTTTGGAATGACATGAAGGTGAGTAAATGATGACAGAATGTCCTGAACTCTGTCTTAAATCATTATTAAACATGTGTGGATGATTTTCCACATTCATTTCAGAAGAGTAATATTGAGAAGGCAGTGGGTTTCGTGGCATTTGAGAGGTGATGTGCAGCTCAAACTCTCACCACAGAGCATCTGTGGCACTACAGATCAATAAGGGCAGTGAAACCACCATGATGGGGCGTTATTGAACCTCTTCCACTTGCTGCATTGATTCACAGCTGGAGTTAGTTCAGACCCCCAGTATGGAGGGCTGAATGTTGTGTGTGCACGTGCCAATTAATGACTAACTGCAGGCTAACCAAATACCGCAAGCGCAACACAGGATACTGAAGTTACTGAACGTGGAATAAAAACGTACACAAGAGGTTTTTAAATGGTCACAAGAGCCTTAATCGACACATATTTTTCTCTCAAACACTTTTTCTATTTTACTTTCTATGGCACATGGGCCCACCCTTATTCATTCATTCTAGGTTGGTTATCATGTTTCTTTTGGACTATATCCAAACTAAAGTGTTTCAGTAGTCTAAATATTATCTCGTTTTAACTTGTCACTTTCTTAAAAAGCATGAAATTTTCATATACAGTGGGGTCCAAATTTTTGACACTAATTGAAAATTAAATTAAAATTTATATTCAGAAATATATTTTCAAATCGAATTTCCAATTTAGTGTAGAAACAACATAAAGATAGCGTATTTTATTCAAGAGCGAAATTGAAAGTCATTATTTATGGCATTTAATGGGCCTAAACCATTACAGAACATTAAAAACATGCATCTTTTAATTTAACTTTATTTTAACTTGCTCACATTCTCACAATGCTCACATAAACATTATAATAAATGTCACATTTAGCTGTGCTTTTATATAAATTCACTGCGATTGCACTGTTTCCAAAATAGCAGCATTTGGTCTGTATATCATTCAGATTTTAAAGAGAGATTTGATTTTTGTGAACTTTCTGTGACTCTACGTGCGTGTGTTAGGGCACTTTACAGTATATCCCTGGGCAGACACCTGCAGTGCAGCCCACTCTTGTCAAGATCTGTAAGTCTGTGTTTTACAACATTGCATTTTTCATGTAGCCCCTGAGCTCTTGTTGCCTCTAAAATGAATCATGCACAACATTTCCAACCGAGACGTTGTTTGTGAACAAAGGCCAGGCCTTCTTCACCTCCAGGCATCTTTGATTCAGTGTGTTTGTGTTGTGGACATTCACTTTCTTCTCTATTCTTCTCTTTCAGGATTGTCTTTCACAGATGCCCCCCCAGTTGTTTTGGGATATGGATCTCATGTGCACCTGTCTGAACCGACACTATTTACCATTACAACAGATTTTGCCATTGGTGAGAAGTACTCATGTTTCAACATCTTCTATGTTTCAGTCAACAAAAACAGATACCCAAAATGCCCCTTGTCATTTAATTGGTTGAGGTTAATGCTTTTGAATTGGAATATGTGCTAGGCAGCTCATTTAAACACAAATACTTACGGCTACATGTAAAGATCATTTGTTTTATAGGCTTTAACTGGGACAGCGCATGAGATTATGCCATTATTGTGTATTTTAATGGTAAAAATAAATTTACTAACTCATGAGGGACACATCTTTATTGGTCTGAAAGAAAGAATCATGTTTCATTGTTAACCATTTTGTCCTTTATAGACAAGTTAACTAGAGATGACTCAAGTCCATCCAAGCCTAAAGGGGAACAACTGTTTCTAAGATGATTGACAGCAACTCTGGTGATGTGTAGGAGGAAACTGAAATGAATGAGGCCCTTGTAAAGAAAAGGTTAGTATGAAATGGATGGATGAATGTGTTGATATATGCTGATGAATCCTGTAACTTTGCCATGTCTGTTTTCTGACGCAACCTCTGCTAGAAAGGGTTAAGGAGGCTCTTCCTTTGTTTTCTCTGACTGATTAATGGGCTGAGGCTGCTTGTGTTTGTAAGACATGCATTTGGCTACTCATGCCATAGTCTTCAAAGATGCTTCTGCATTTAGCAGGCTTGCGCAGGCTTTAGAAAATGATACATAGATTAAACACACATTTTTTTTCCTAGTATGAAAAACACTCTCAAGCCCCTATAGTTGGAGGAGGAATCAAAACTAACATAACAGTGAGTGCGCTTCAAAAAAAAACCTTGTCTTCCTCCAAACCCTGGAGAATGCAGACATATTTATGAACAGCTGCTCTTTGAATCAGATACAAGTGAAAAATGAATTGAACTCAGTTTGCTTTGTGCTGTTTTATTCTTGGAACAGGAATGATTGGGAGTGTGGGGGACTTTGCCAAGACTACACAAACACAGATTCATATCCTTCATGCCTCTCTATGACTTGTGGAAGAGAACAAAATGGGGATCAAGCATGTAAAAACAAAAAAATAAGTAGGCGTAAAGGAATAGAGCAACGTTTTTGCATCATTGTAAGATGAAGAAAACTGCAATGAGACACTTTAGTATTTTTTTTTTAAACAAAAATATTTCCATGTGTATCCTTTTTGCATTTATAAACTGTGGTCTCTTCAAACTGTGACGCGGTCTCATTAGCAAATTTTAGTGATATTTTGTGGCCATTAGTTGTGTAGCGAAGAATCGAGTGACTTTAATCCAAGCAGCTTTCTGTTAGTCATATGTGTAGCACTGTTGCAAAATCTGTGTGGGTAAATTTTTCTCACTCACACAGAATTCCTGAACTTATCAATATTTATTGAAATGACTAGATTTTGACTATGAAAAAATCACTGTATGCACCCAAATGGGATTTCCCCCCATGTTTAAGTCTGACTGCTTAACCTTAAGTATGAGCAGCGAGGCTTGCATTAACAAGCACCACTAAGTATACTTTCATATACGCTCTTTCTCAGCTGAACAAAGACCGTAGGGTCTATGTCTCTCTTTGTTTAGCTGTATAAATCTTTCAGAGAAATAAAAGTCTCGTCTCTGCGAGGCTCTGTCTATGATTTACGTGCAACAACATCGGCTTGCACTTCATTCGGTGTTTTCTCAGAGCGCTGAACCTCTTCAGCCGAGTGCAGCACGTTTGATGTAAGTGTGGCAGACAGTCACTCCCCGTTCCCCTCTGCTCGTGTTTTACGAGCTCTGACTATAAAACCAAAGGCTGGACTGCCCAATAGGAAACAGTCTCCTAATGGGATCATAGATGGCCTTGAATGAAAGTAGGGGAAGAGACTAATTTTTTTGGCGTACATGACACTAAAGAATTAATCTGGAGGTGTGTATGTACATGCGTTTTTCATGTGCTCGGTGAGGAGTAGCATTTTATAAAAGCTGATCTTTTTTATTTTTTTATTTTTTATAAAAGCCAGTTTCTGCCATGGAATGCTGAATTCTCAGAATGGTAAGATAAAACTCAGAATTCTGACTTTTCTGACAATTCTGTTTTTGTTTTGTTTTTTGTCACAGAATACAAAATAAAATAGGTAACTGAGACTTTTTAATCTCACAATTCTTATTTTTTTATATAAAGTATAGTTTGAAATATAGTTTATATTTCCCAATTCCAAATTTTCTTCTCAGAATTGCGAGTTATTGCAATTGCAAGTTTCAAACTGGCAACTTTTTGTCTTGTTATATTATCTCACAGTTACAAAATTGCAAGAAAAAAAGTCAGAATTGTGAAATAAAAACTTAGCTAATTGTAATTTTTTTAATCCCAAGGAGGAAGCAAACTTCCATACAAATCATTAGAAATATGAGGAATGGATTTAAACATGGTAAAATGTGATATTCTTTTTTTATATATACTTTATCATGTCTTTCAATTCAAAACACATTTAATACAATTATGCAAATGAACACTTCCTTTAAAGACATAATATTTTTTACCAATAGTTATTCCTCATTTTTCCTTCTACGTTCCATTCACTTTTTTTCCCTTTTGTGGTAACAGCCACCAACACATAAAAAAAATAAATAAATAAATAATAATAATTAGAACAATAACAATTACATACATAAACACGTTTACATATGAAAATAGGGAAAATAAATTAAAAAAAAGGGAAAAAATGCAAAAAGACACATTCACATACTCATATCAAACTCTTATAACGACACCTAATTCCTAATAAGTAATTCAAATAATATTTTTAAACATCAATTAATAATTATATTAAATAAATAAATAAAACAATGTGATATTCTTAGGGCTTTTTTTATAATAAGAAACATGAGAAGGCATTCATCTCTTACCATCACCGAAAAAAAAAAAAAATTGCTCACAAATTATTTACAAGACCATCTTTGGCTCATCAATGTGACAATCATAATTAGAGCGTGACATGGGAGGTCGTGACCCCCGGCAGTGCAGCCTATAACAAACGTTAAGCCCTGAGGCTGAAGGCAGGTCAGGTCTTAGATGAGGAGCTTCAGGCCACCCAGTTTGGCAGGTCTACCTATAAACAAGGATGTGAACTGAAGGAAAGAACTGACAAAACCGAAGGTTTCGATTTCTGTATAACATGATTGTACACTGACCAGTGATCAAGGGTGGTATGCATCAAATATAGAATCTGATCTTTGCTAGTGAAAGCGCTATTTAGATTTTAGATTATTTTGCATGCTACACTATCATTTATTGATGTTATCATTTAAAATATTTCCAGATTGCATCTTTTTTATGCTTACAACAACAACAGCAAAACTGTTCCAATTGGTTTTTCTATATATAACCCTGTATTTAATAATACATATCACTTTGTAGACATCTGCAAATATGACACGATCCATATTTTACTGTTATGGAATCGAATGTGTTTATTTATGTGTGTGTATTTGTTTTCTGTTTAATTTCTAGAAGGGGTCTGTTGCTGATTTAGCCTGTCAGAATTACTCAGAATCTGTGCCATGTCCTCATATGCCACTTCTTTGTGGCAACGTATGTTTATAGGCAGGAAACAAAATGTCTAACACAGCAGATTATGAACTGATTTTTGTTTTTTTGAAATCCGCAAAAAGTGTTGATGGTGAAGGTACAGAACAACATGGAAAAGAACTGAGGCCTAAATAATAAATAGAGGAGAGCAGGCATAATTGCATAAAGTCTTGAAATGACTCCTTTCCAACAAGTCTGCAGTCATTACCCATGTTAATTAAATATATACATTTATAGGAACGACAGAAGATCTGTCATCAATTTAATCCTTGAACAAACAAGCAAATATTCAACTAAGTGTGTATATAAAAATAATTCAATTAATTAGGTCTGAGACGTTTCTTATGAAGGAAAGGCCAAATAATATCAGTGGTTTCCTTATTGGTTTAATCAGAACCTCATCAGAAAGACATGTTTTACATCTCGTTAGCTCTTCTGGATCTTGTGACTCATAAAAGGGAATTATAGATTAAACAAGCCATATTTGTTTCATTAGAGATCTACTGATACCACACCCCTATGTGTTTGTTTATAGCATTTTAGCTACTTTATTCATGGTTTTAACTAAAGATAAAAGTGTAATACTCTTCTTTTTTTTTACCATGTTAAAATCCATTCTGCTGAATTTCACTGCTTTTCTCCTTAAAAACAGCGCAGAAAATGTGAAAAAAAAAGAAAGCAGATTCCTTCTGGGCGTGCTGATAGGGTGTAATCTGTGACCTCTGGGTTACCCGTACAGCCATGTGAGATATGGGTACTTTGGCTGAAGACATCACACGTGTCCTCTATCTGTCTATCTGTAGCCCACATAATATTATCTTATTGGACAAAGATTGCACCTCTCATAGCAGCAGACTGCACATCTTTGCAATGACTCATTACATGCAAAGGCCTATGGGAAGACGGTAAAGGACTTTGTCAGATTACATTAATGTTATACACATATACAGACATTGGCTGTGCCTGTGTACAAGCAAAGCCCGACATTAATTTATGGGTGTTTTTGGGAACTTTTTATGTTCCAGGGGTTGATTTTTATTAAAACTATTTTTATTTTATTTTATTTTCAACATTGTCTTGGAAACATTTTATACCATGCCTTATTTTAGCTACTTTTATATATTGATTTTATTGTTTTACTCTTGTCTCACACTCAGTATGAATGCGTATTCGTTTTTTAAATCTATGAACATCCAAACAAAGAGTATTTACTCTGTCAAAATTATTTAATATTATATTTATTTTATTTTATTTTATAATTTCCACAACGTCATGTCCACAACAGAATGCTATGAAAACACACTGCAGAATTTGACGTGTTGTACAAGCTTGAATAAAAAATGACTCATTTCTTCTGTGATGCAAATATATCAACTGTTAGCAGACAAATGAAATAAACTAGTGAGAGTGTGAAAAGTGTTTTTCTAAAAGTCCATAGAGCCAAAAGTCCCTATGGTTGAAGCAACACCCTTATGCTGACATATAATAAATGATAGAGTCAGATTATCCATTGTAAAAACCAACTGCAGAATGGAATGCCTGCCTCTCTGTTTCATTCTCTCTCTCTAAACAAGAACCATGTGTTTCTTCCTACATCTTCATGTTCTCAAAACACAGAGCGCTGTCCGCTAACCTTCCCATCAGTGACCGTCAGTGTCTCTCTGACTCATGGGTCTTCTACATAAAACACACATGTTCCTGACTGTAATGTGTTCTTTATAACTGTTCATCAGTACATAATGAGAATGTAATTGTAAAAGAGTCTCCCTCAGGACAGAGGTCACCCGTATCAAGGAACGCCTAGATTTAAATAGGCCGTTTAATTCTCCTCTGCTACACCACAGATGTTGTCAAGGTTACTAGACTAAAATTATGAAATGCACAAACACCATAAAATAGAGAGTGGTGTGAATGTAATTTTTACAATCAGCACAATTTCCATCCCCCTGGAGTTTTTTGGCAAAGCGAGAACGTACAGGGACACAGTAAGCCTGGTTTGTTCAAAGCCCTCGGCCGTTTTCCAGCATGCCCAGACCTCCATACAGGGCTTATCAGGCACATTCCACACAATGTTAGCTGGAGACAATGCTGTTACAATGCATGATAATCTATTTTTCCTCTCCTACTCTCTCTGTCCAACACTCTTTCACTCTTTCCACCCTAAAGGTGCAATCACATTAGGCTTCAAACATGCAAAATTATTTGAGGACCCAGAATGTGTGTGGAAATGGCCAATAGGATGTGATTTCACACTCTAGAGGTTCTGGTTTTGATGGATGATAAGTAATTATTTCGGATTATTTTACTATTTATTATTATTATTATTATATCATATTATTATGTATTGCATTATTTTATTTTGAAATATAATAATATTTTGAATGCATTATGAGTTATTTAATTTATTTATTCATAGTATTACATTATAAATCTACAAATATTTCATTAATTATTATAAAAATATATTACATTATAATATATTATGCATTATTTTATTGTGAAATGTAATATTTTGGATGTATTGTTATTATTTATGTATTATTTATTGACATTATTACATTGTAATAAAAAAAAATAATTATTATTATAGAAATGTCTTTAATAATATAATAGAATTAATATAACATGGAAGATAGGACAATTATATTGGATTTTCTTACTGTAGTCACCTTTTTTGCCCACATACATACAAGTAGAAGTCAGGAATGGGCTGACATTAGCCATCATCCCTCATTTCCTTGACTTTTTGTACTATTTGCTAGCGGGAAAGGCATGATAATATAGCTCCATTACTCTTCTGGCCGATCATACAACACCTATGCAACTCACCCTCTCTGCCTTATATCTTATAAGTGTTCCCAGTGTATGGAAACCTGCATGACGATGGTGTGAAGATGGCTCTAATAGAATCCATCTGTGGAGTCGGCCAGGACTGCAAAGAGCTCTAATAAGATCTTATCAGCCTCAGGATGGGACTGTTGTTATCTCAGCGGCTGCAGACACCTTCATCAGCCACACCGTCATTAAGGAAGAGCTGTGTTTCTTTTGTTGCTTGTTCTGTAGCTTTCTCGCGCTGCTTTCGATTCTAGCTTTCTCTCACAGACTCATTTAGCCGCTCCTTTCTCTCTTTCTTTGCGTGTACTAGAGTGGTCTCTATCTTGTAACGATGCCTCCAGATGTTTCTAATAAAACTAGTGTCAGGGAGGAGTATTGCTGGCAGATCTGCGCTTTTGTGAGCTGTTCTTCGACATTTAGGGGAAAACGCTTTAAGAGGACTGCAGGGCAGTAACTCAGCGCTCTTCGGGGAGGGGTGGACAGTTTGGCATGGCTTTGAAAGAGGCCCAAGGAAAGGCACTCCTGCATTTGTCTTTTTTCATCACGCTCCATGTTTCTGGTTTCTGTGGTCGTGATACGAGTGATCGTTCAGGAAATGAGAGGGACCCAAATCTTTTTCAAGCTTGTCATCGCCGTTAGAGATTTGCTCAGGCAGGTCATGCAGCCAGACGGCTCAAATTATTACGTTTCAGAGAAAATAAGGACCAGGATGTCTGAGAAGCTCTTACCTTTGTTACATGCAGTTAAGCTACAAAGACACATGACAAACAAATATAACCCTGAGTTAAAGGTGAAGTGTGTAATTTTTCAATGTTAAAATACTTTTTCCTCTGTTTAATGTGCAGTGACAACTATAAGTGAGCCTTTAGTGTACCTCTCATGTATAGTGTAATGTCTTAAAATTAACCTTGGGTTAACGTAATTCTGAGTTAAAATCATATTTTCTGCATGCTTTTGCGGGATACATCATTTTTGCAAACCCTGGGTTGATGTTGTAATTTGCGTATTTATTTATTATTCACTGTATTGCATTGTATAATATAATATAATGTTTAAAAATATCATTTAATTGTGTGTAATTAGGTTTTTATAAAATGCTATATATAAAATTAACAAAATTATATTATATTGCACACTTTATTTTAATAATAAGCATGCTAATAATAGTGAGAAAGTGTTACCATTATATTATATTAGTGTATATATGTGAGTGCACAACTCATAATTTTAATAACAGCTTGAGACGTAAAAATGTCCAGCTATTGTTTTTCTGTCATAACCTAACATATATGATCTGTTTCTACAACTGTACAAAGCTCGTGAATATTTAATGAGGTAAGCTGGTTTAGTTGTCTGTAATGCATAGTTTTTCAATGCAAAATGCACTGCATGTTGGTCACATGGCTTCTGTTTCATACCTTACTCGTGTTCCTATTGTTTAAGCAGTAGAACATGGTGCTAGCAACGCTAAGGCCATGGGTTCGATTCCTAGGGAGTTAATAAACTGAACAAATGTAGATGTCGTAATGTATTTCTCAATAAAAGCATCTGCAAATTACATAAATATGTAAATATCAAATGTAAAGGAGCTTTACATTGCTGTTTCCAGTTTTTAATTTTTCTCCTGTGAAGTGCATTGTGGCTGCGAGAAACCCCTCAAACCGGCAGAAATCATTTTTACAACTTTGATTTTACCGCTTCGCAGAACATATTTATTTTCACTGTGAGCAGACAAATTGCTTGCTTGAAACTTATCTTGTTGCATCTGTTTGGGATGCAGCGTAGGACAACTTCAAAGCAACACCACCACATTTTACCCGGTGGGTCATTTTGTTGCAAGATCATTTTTTTCTGTCACAGAAATATGCACCATCATCAGTCACCATGAAATATGAGTAAGCATAAATCTCTCTGCAGTACCTCGAGTGAAATGAAGTGCACTGTTTGATCACAAGCGCATGGGACGTTTCTGCTTTGTGTTATTTTTATGGATTTGTATTTTGGGATTGTTTCAAGGCTGGTCACGCTGTCAATAGCTCTTGGTTGTTTCCTTTGCTCTGTAACACATCTTTCTGGAGACGTCTCGGAGTGGTAATTGTTTTAAGATGCAGAGCTTGCTTCAGATAGATATTTTTTGTCGATCAGGGATGGTAGGCGCTTGCTATGCTTTGATGTACATTATCATTCATTTAATGGAATGAGACTGTTTGACTAATTAATATAGTTGGTTTATGCACCATTGGTTTTTGATACTTTTCTGGTAAGATCCACTCTGTCTTACTTAGCCCAGAGGCCCTGGCCTTGTTTCTGAGGTCATCTTGTGATCCTTGTCTCATGTCTGCTCGACTGTTTGGCATTCTTGGAATGGAATGTGAAACTGAGTGGACGCCACCACCGTAGTTGTCGTGGCAATGCAATTTACAGCCCGTTAACCCTGGAATTAGCATTGAGTCTGGAGAGACGCCATCCAAATGTTGTCCTTCATCACTGCGGATCCTCAGATTTGAACAGATTTTAACCTTTGGGAAGGTCAAGGAAAACCATATCCTGGGCCTCTCGTGTTTGCAGATATAACCTTGTGCATGACTGGACTGGAAAACAGGTTCTGTAATGACTGGCTCCAACCGAGATAGCAGGAAATGCAATTACCCTTTCAAGAAACTGCATTTACAGACCCAGTTGTAAATGGCTATATGTAACAATGACTTGAAACATGAGTTCAGTTCAGTGTGCAAATCATACTATGAATGTCAGGTGATATGACTTTCGAAAAAGTATCTTTAAAGGCAATTTTGGAAGTGTAATCTGTTGAGATTTGTCTCATGCAAGCATAATTAAACCAAAATGATCTTTTGTGGCATTATTTTAAAGACTTTTCTGTGATATCCATCACTAAAGAAATATCCATCTCACTGAAATTGCTAGTACATTTCAAAAATAATTACAAAGAAAAGTCAAGTGATGGAATTAAAGGTGAAATTTTGAAGTAGAAAAACGGAAATAGTATTTTATTTTAATACATACTCCAATCATTTTTCTTTTATTTACAACTTATAAAAATCATTTTGCAGTGTTTATATGTACATCATTCTACACCGCAAAAAATTGTTTTCTTACTTAGTATTTTTTGTCTTGTTTTCCAGTTCCAATCACAAAATTCTGAAATCAAGAAGCATTAACTTGAGAAACAAAGTTATTTATGATATTAAAGGGTTAGTTCACCTAAAAATGAAAATTAGCCCATGTTTTACTCTCCTTCAAAGCATAGGTGACTTTCTTGACTTTCTTCTTTCAGACGAATCCAATCAGAGTTATATTAAAACAAATTTCGGTGAGTGGTGTTTTTGCACATCCATAATAAAACGTGCCTCACCTTACCTTAACCTTACCTCTCCTTACCTTAGCAAAGGAAAACCAGTCTCCTCTTGGCTTATATCGAAATCTTATATCGAAATCATAAGCTTCCATCTATGAAAGTTAGTACAAGTGAAAGACAGATGTTTAAAGAGGTTTAAATATGGATATTTTTTTACAGGAGGCCTTTATTCACCCCCCGGAGACGTGTGAGGCACGTTTTATTATGGATGCGCACGCTTTAGTTGACTTCTTTTGGACTGTTGAACAAAAACACCCATCTACCTACTTGGAAGAGCAAGGACTCCGATTGGATTCGTCTGAAAGAAGAAAGTCATATACACCTAGAATGCTTTGAGGGTGAGTAAAACATGGGCAAATTTTCATTTTTGGGTGAAAAAAACACTTTAAGTTTATTTTTCTGAGGGCAAAAAAAAAAGTCTAAATAAAGTGAGGAAAAAGAACAAAACTTCAGCCAATGGTAAACTAAATTACCCCTCTGGCAGATATGCTATCTTCTTTTAGGCAAAACTTGATAAATTTTGTTAATTTTTTTTTCAGAAAACGAGGTTTAATATATCGTGTAATTTTGCTTCTCAAGTAAATCGATCTTATTTAAGAATCTTTGAGTTGTACTGGAAAAACAAGACGACGACACTGATTTGTTTTTACAGTATTTTAAAGTAAAGTGATAAACAATACATTATTTTTGATTTGTTGATGCATCATTTTATAACACAATATTAAATGACCCACTGTTGCTATGGTTACCTCACAACCACGACATCAACATCTATAACATCTATTTGGTACCAAGTAAAAATACGCAGTTTGTTTAATGTCTAATCCAACTTTGTGGTTTCTGTTATTTGTAAATACTTGTGAATATTTCTAATGTAATATTTAGAATTTAAGTGTAGTAGGCCCTATATGTAATTTTAAGAGCCTCAGCCTTTTGTTTTGACTTCCTTTATGGCACTTGAGCCTTAATTAGGGGTGTCAGAATTCCCCCTCCTCCAAACCCCCACTCGTAATTTGCACCCTAGTTAAATCCCTGATGTCTAAATGCCATATTGCTCCTTGGTTTAAAAGTGGTATGGCATGGGGTATCAGGGTAACATTTTATCACATCTAAAACCTCAGGAATGCGGTTATGTCGAAAGGAAATGTCTCCGTTGATGGAAGCTTCATTCTACTTCAACAAAACACCTCTTCAGCGGCCATATCACCTGTCAAATCTCTTTTATGAACCATGACTAAACGCATTTGGCCAGGCTTTACAGCACAGCAGGCTAATGCTGGAAAAGCTGCTTCAGTGGAGCCATCAATTTAAGGATATAGACCACAGATAATATCAGGCAGGAAGAGAAACTTGGATCTTTCATTTTTGACTGAGCTTGACTCTGGCAAACGGTTTTATACTGGCTTTATTTCTTGGGACGTTTTCATACAGCCTGCAGGCTACAAGATTTTGTTGACCCGAGGAGCTGAACCGTGAGGGCAGCAGAGCTAAAGAAGAACTGGGACACACTGGCAGACTTCTGACGCCGTCATCTACTTCTTGCCCAAACAGACAGACATAAAAAGCTTAGACCTGTGTGGCAAGAGCTCTGGAGCCAGCAAAGTCAAGAGGAGGTGTGTGCAGTAGCTTAATGCAAATTCAAGAGGTTATCCTGACATGGGAAAGCAGTGACTAAGACTCATTTTAAGATCAGGAACAAGGAAGGAAAACTTCTACAGTGAATGCTCAATACAGCAGTGTGGGTTTGAAGAGATGCAGCCAGGTTAAATTTTTCAGTGGAATATAAAAATTCAAGTAACTTTTCAATCGTGTAACTTAATTAATCATGTAACTTCACTATCAATAATTATCATTTGAATTATAAAATGCAGCTTATGTTGAATGAACGCACAAACTAATGCATGCATGTATATGTATTTGTTTGTTTATTTATAGGTTTGTGCAAATTGAATTTTAATGGAATTCATAATATAGAAAAACATAAATATTTATTCGCATTTCTTATTTATTTCTTATAAGCTGTATTCAAAATCCTATTCAAAATCTTTGATAATTGAGTTACGTGATTATTGGATGGAAAGTATTTGTCTAAATAATTATAAATACCATTAACTTTGAGCTTATTTAATTATGAATAGAACTTGAATAAATAAAATGCTATTTATTTATTTATTTATTTATTTATTTATTTGAAATCTTTGTCTATTTATTTTGAATGCAACTTGAATAAATACAATATAAATATAATAAATATAATTGCTCATTCCAGTGTGTGTGTTAGTCGCCTCTATAAAAGATCTGCTTGATGTGTTGTTTGCGTCAGAATGGCTATGGAGCAGTTACACTGCTAGTGATTTTGTCCTAAGCTGGGTTCAAGGAGAGGTAAACTGGGACAAACACCGCCGCCAGCTGAATCATCACAGACCATTGTGGCCTTAGACACAGTTCAATCATATATTTTTGCTGTCACTTTAATATGCAACGAGTTAATACACGAATGGAGGCGGTGTGAGTGTTTGCATGTGCATATTCATTAATGCATGTTAGCGAGTAATCAGCATAATTATTTCAGATGCTCTGTGAGATCTGTAGCTCTTATAAAACCACAGATTATAATCATTTATACTATTAAGCCTGGAAAGGAAATTAAACTTCTCTGAGAAAAAAAAAAAAAAAAGATGCTGGGATGGAGTTTTGCCCAAATAATAGTCGGAAGGAATGAGGTATGATGACTGGTGAGATTACGTGAATGTGCATTTTCGCATTTACTACCTCACTTTTATAATCCACAAACTTAAACTTGACTTCTTGAAAATGCACAGATTAGATTCAATAACAGTATCGGAGCTAGAAGGAAATTAAACTTTCCGGGCAAGAATAAGCGAATAATTTCCTGACTTAAATAAAAACTTTCCACTCTCCGGATAAATCTTAAGAAATTTATGAGCATCTGCAACGCACGCTCTTCCTTCTGAATAAAACATTACTTTTGCCCCTTGAAATTTACGACGTACGCTGGAACGTTTCTGGACCTACCGGATAAACGGCAGAGGGAGGCTAGACCTGGACTTGTAGCACGGAGAGAAAAAACAACGTAAAGATATGTCTGTCACAGAAGAATGAACTGAGATTTATGCCAAAGGAAAAGAAACTCCTAGTACTGAACTGAAAAATGGCCTTCAGCGTCCCACAGACCTGTGTCATGGCTCATGTGATTTATGAGTTCGATTAGGTTTCGACTTTAGTGTGGGAAGCAGCTGCCAAAGTGTTTTGACAGCATTGAGTCGGAATATTAGAACCGGCCCCCCTCCAGAAAATACACCCCTGCCCTCAGAAGCCCACAGCACAGCAGGGAACATCCACCCAAGATGAGCAGATAGGACAGGAGACTGATCCATCTTATCCAAAATCGGGTGACAGGACCTCCGCTGAGTTTGCGTTCTGCTTCGTTTAGGGAGATTTGTCTGAAGAGGGCGAATAAAGCCGAGTAAACAGGGCCGCGGTGCGCATGGTGCTCGCTGAAGGAGAGAGAACGTTGCGTAAAGAGAGAAGAGCCTCTAATAGAGATAGAGATCTGAGTGCTCATGGCCCTCACGTCTGGCAGCTGAACAGACAACATGACTGATTACATGAGGGGGGATTTTTGCAGCCTCTCCATGGAGAATAGTTTTAGTGAAGAGGGAATGTCATGAAACCACTGGCTCATATCACAATAGAGTCCAAGGATGCCAGACAACTGACATACGCAAGGAAAAAAAGAGCAGTCGCTTCCATTCCATTGTAATGACTTGACGAGTTTTCTTTCCTGATGTTTTTCCTATAAGGATGATTTTACTGTTTACGATCAAAAGCATGGTGGTCATGTTTTCCTTAGCAGTGAGTTTTTTTTAGACTCATGCTTTATTTAAATTGGACTGAAAATGACCAAAATGTTCTCTGTGTGGGCTGTAAACGCCACATTTGCAAAAGACTGTTGATTTCCTTCATTATCAGTGTATCAGGACAAACTCTGGATTTGACACAAGCTATTACCCAATGGTATGATGAATCGCAAATGACTTGCTCTTGTGAAAAAGAAGTACACTAGTATTTTTATTTAGTACTTTATACTTAAGATTAAGATTATACTTTTAAGATTTTCTTTCTCAATATATATATTTCTTGTTTCTTGATACATCATCTGAAAGCCAAATAAATAAGCTTTCCATTGATGTATGGTTTGTTAGGATCGGACAATATTTGGCCGAGATACAACTATTTGAAAATTTCGAATCTGAGGGTGCAAAAAAAAAAAAATCAAAATATTGAAAAAAATCGCCTTTAAAGTTGTCTAAATGTCGTTCTTAGCAATACATATTTCTAATCCAAAAATTAAGTTTTGATATATTTACGGTAGGAAATTTATAAAATATCTTCGTGGAACATGATCTTTATTTAATATTCTAATGATTTTTTGCCATATAAGAGAAATTTATGTTTTTGACCCATACAATGTATTGTTGGCTAATTGCTACAAATATACCCCAGCGACTTAAGACTGGTTTTGTGGTCCAGGGTCACATATATCTAAACATTGTTAAATCAAGATACGTTTAATTTAGAAGAAAAATTATATAAGATAATAAGTAATGTTTTCTGAAAAGTGTATAAAAATTAAATGATTTTAAGCTTAAAACTTGGGGAAAAAAAAATATATATATATATATATATATATATATATATACACACACACACAGGTGCATCTCAATAAAATAGAATTTCGTGGAAAAGTTCGTTTATTTCTGTAATTCAACTCAAATTGTGAAACTCGTGTATTAAATAAATTCAATGCACACAGTCTGAAGTAGTTTAAGTCTTTGGTTCTTTTAATTGTGATGATTTTGGCTCACATTTAACAAAAACCCACCAATTCACTATCTCAATCTCAACAAATTAGAATACTTCATAATTATATAGACTAAAAAAAACAAAAAAAAACAAAAACAAAACATTTTTAGTGAATTGTTGGCCTTCTGGAAAGTTTGTTTATTTACTGTATATGTACTCAATGCTTGGTAGGGGCTCCTTTTGCTTTAATTACTGTTTAAATTACTGTTGGTTGTGCATCTTTTTCTTCCACACTTTTTCCTTCCACTCAACTTTCTGTTAACATGCTTGGATACAGCACTCTGTGAACAGCCAGCTTCTTTGGCAATGAATGTTTGTGGCTTACCCTCCTTGTGAAGGGTGTCAATGATTGTCTTCTGGACAACTGTCAGATCAGCAGTCTTCCCCATGATTGTGTAGCCTAGTGAACCAAACTGAGAGACCATTTTGAAGGCTCAGGAAACCTTTGCAGGTGTTTTGAGTTGATTAGCTGATTGGCATCTCACCATATTCTAATTTGTTGAGAGTGAATTGGTGGGTTTTTGTTAAATGTGAGCCAAAATCATCACAATTAAAAGAACCAAAGACTTAAACTACTTCAGTCTGTGTGCATTGAATTTATTTAATACACGAGTTTCACAATTTGAGTTGTATTACTGAAATAAATGAACTTTTCCACGACATTCTAATTTATTGAGATGGACTACAAGCCACAAAACTCTCCCTTTTCTCCACGCCGTTCCTCTCAAACAGCCCCTTGGAAGTTAATTATCCATCTGAGCCTCAGGTTCAGAAAACAAGAACATTTGCAAATACTTCAGATTAAAAATCATAATCGCCTCTAAATGTCCATGTTGGCAACACCTGTTGGTTTTTTATCTTTAACTGGAAGTGTCCTTTCGGACCTCTTAAGATTCCTGCTCTAAAATGTTTCCTTCTTCTGTCTGACTAATCCACAAAAGGAAGTCAATTTATAATGAATTCATCATCTCATATTTCCTGTAGTGAGGCAGGGGACAGTATTGATTATTACCGAGGTAGGACACTCAGAAAGGTCAGCCTCCAATTGCACCGATGTTGCCCTGCAATCTGGAGATGGCCCTCAGATTCAGAGCGGCCCCGGTGTGCTTAACGGGTCCTGGGACAGATTAACTTCCCACTGCAATCAATCAATCTCCTTCTGTCAGCCATTTGGAAATCCACAGGGGGGCATCCTCAACAAAAGTGGGCTACCCACAATCCCTTGGTCTGCGGGGTCAAGGGCGAGACTTACTGGGTGACTATGAGCACAGGGCCTCTCAGAGGTCTGACCTGCTCAGGTTTTCCATTCTGATGAGTGGGGTTGCCTCAGAAACTCGAATTGGCAAACAAATTGAACATAATGGCGCTTTTTCTTGCATAAACTTTGATTGTTAATCCAAAACATATGGGTCCCTCTTTCAATGGCCCATAGTGCTTGGACTTAAAACATATATGTGGAAGTCTTTCATGCTATATTGTAGATTGTTTACTACTCATTGACTTGCATTTTATTAATATGATGTTCTGTCCTTGTCAGTATTACAGTGAAATAGTGCTGCCTTCAGCTCCTTGTACTTTAATGATTTAGAAAGCATCTTTCTCACAGTAAGTTTCAGACTATTTTGTTTTATGATGAGACTGTGTGCATTTGTGGCTTCATTTCACAGTATTTTGGTAAGTTTGGTCATTCTCTTTAACCACTCAAATTGCCCATTATCCACAAACTGTACAGAGTAGATGTATTTCTTTCTGAAAATATGCTGATTTGAGTGAAATCTACAATGTTCAAGCACACCGCCTGCAGTTATAATGGCAAATTTAACCTCATGAATATGGATTATAAAATGCTGATGTAGTTTTGCAACCTTCCAAGAGTATTGGGTCGCATGATCATAATAACCGAAAAGGAATATTTCAGCATTAAATTTTAAGTTGGTTGTCACAAAAGGTCAGTCTCCAAAAACTATTATATTTAGAAAATCTTTTGGAAATAGGTTTGAATTAGAATTAGAATGTTTACATTCATTTTTGAAATCCAAAAATATGTTTCATCATGTTTTTAAAATATATATTTATTATTTATAAATGCATTTCATTTAAAAAAGAGAGAGAGTTATTTATGGGGAAATTAATTAATGAAACAATTTGTTATGAAATATTTATATTTATTTTTATATAGATCAATATTTATCTTTATTATATATATGTTTTTAAATATTGTTAAAATCCAAACATTTATTTTATGTGTAATAATAGAGCATATATATATATATATATATATATATATATATATATATATATATGTGTATATATGTGTGTATATATATATGTGTGTATATATATATATGTGTATATATGTGTGTATATATATATATGTGTGTATATATATATATGTGTATATATATGTATATATATATATATATGTATATGTATATGTGTATATATATATATATATATATATAGTTTTTTATTTATTTATTTATTTTATTATTATTATTATTATTATTATTATTATTATTATTATTATTATTATTATTATTTATTATTATTTTTTTTTTGTGAAGTCTTCTTTTTATCCTTTTTTTCCCCTGCAATTATAATCAAATTATGGTAACACTTTAGAATAGGGAACACTTATTCACTATTAACTATGACTTTTCACTCAATAAATTCCTAATTTGCTACTTATTAATAGTTAGTAAGGTAGTTGTTAAGTTTAGGTGTTGGGTAGGATTAGGGATGTAGAATAAGATCATGTCGAATAAGGCATTAATATGTGCTTAATTACTACTAATAAATGGCTAATATTCTAGTAATATGCATGCTAATAAGCAACTAATTAAGAGACCCTAAAATAAAGTGTTACCCAAATGATTTGTCTGTTGGGTGTTTTTATCTATTTTCTGTATATTAGAAATCTTTCCTCCATATGTTATATGGCATATGTTGCAACCTTAGTATGGATCCTCCTCTTGAGCTCATTATGGACAGCTGCCTCATCGTAAGTATGGTTAATATGCTGTATCTGTAGGTACATGTTTGCATCAATCTTTCTAGTCAGCTAAATTCAAGTCAAATTAATTCAGATTCATGAATGCCTTTGTTGGGTGTAAGCATGTTCAAAGAGCTGACAACCTTTTACAAGGTTAGAGCAGATAAGACAGACACCCACACGGGGGAATTTGCAGCACATTATGCAAATGGATGCATTAAAGTGAGTGGCTCACACTGTACGGACATGATATGGAGCCTGTTAATGCTATTAGGTTCCTTTAGGACAGACGCATCACCTTATCTGCTTTAATTGGCATTAATCACATCTAGAGTTTGCATGCAAAACCGAATTGAATTAAATGTGTTACCAGTTGAGGAACCAGAACATTTTGTTCATGCTTGAAGACTCAGAAACAGACTGACTGTCAGAATAGACAAAATCTTAAACATAGCTTTTAATAGTATATTTTATTAATTAATTTAAGCACTAGTTGTCATACCATTCTGAGTCTGAGCACAACTCTTTAGCACAATGGTGACGCCCCAAAACCTTAACAAAAACTCTTCTAAATCCTCACATATCAGAGCATTAAACACTGTCAAGTCTGCTCCTTTTCTTATCATTCTCAAAAACACATAAAATAACACCTCATTTAAATTTTTACTCTTTCAATCTAGCACCATGCAAAGCATTCTGGGTATTTGGGTAATGCAGATGTAGCTTCACACCTCTACAAGAGCATCCCGTAATGTAAGCAATTTAGAATTCATTAAAACTTAAAAGGGATGTGATTATTAGTCATCAAAACGCTCAGTCACAGTTTTCCAAATTAGTGTGAAAATCAGAAACATTTAGAAAATCTTTTGGAAATATGTTTCAGTCTGATAGATAGATGGATGGATGGATGGATGGATGGATGGATGGATGGATGGATAGATAGATAGATAGATAGAGATGGATGGATGGATGGATAGATAGATAGATAGATAGATAGATAGATAGATAGATAGATAGAACAGTTCTATAATTTAGGTTCAGTTTTAATGAAGAGCAGGTGCACATAATCAAAACTTAATAATGATAGTTAATTGTTTCCCCTTTTCTAATTTTTCTGCAAATCACATAAAACAACACTTAATTTTACAATTTACTCTCCCAAACCACTTCCATGCAAAGCATGCAGGGAGCTAGAAATTCACTGCCCGATTTCAGTTGAAGCAACATAAATTATTCATGTAATCCCAAACTTTTATTTTATAATTTGCATGCAATGTAATCAACTTGTGACAAAATGTTCAAGAATTGTGTTGCATTTGCTCATTTCATCATTTTTTGCTCATTCAAACATTTTTTTTTTTTTGAGTACATATTCTTTCATAAAGATTGTATATGAGAGTAGAATATTCAGGTCTACAGCCAACTAATGTAATCCCTAAAAAGAAAGATGAGTATCAGTTGCCATTCTAAGTTTTTCCACAGAGCAGGCGAGATGTCATTTTGTGTCTCTGTCATGTGAACACAAAACACAGACAGAATAGCACCATCTTTTCCTCCTTTTGTCTGCAAGAGATAAAAATAAGATATTGCCACAGGGATTCAAAGCAGCTTTCGCCTACCGATGCAGTCAAATGACCAACCACTCTGTGTTTAATTAGTCTATACTTGGATCTCTTTGAGACATTAAGGCACTCTGTGGCTGGAGGTCAGTGCAGCGTCTCAGAAGCTAACTGAAATAATAAATACACATAACATGCCAGAGTGCATTCTGGGAACAAAACCCAGGTACTCGACCTCAAAGCTTTGATGGGTATATTTAATTAAAGACAGATCCTCTTTATTGCATCTCTAAATAACTGACCCTCGATTCATGTCTGGTTGCCTGGAGCCAAAGCGAATCGTGTGAGCGGAGCTCTGATCACAGATGTAGCTGCATGTTCTGAGAGGCCTGAAATAGGAAACATGCTGCCATTATCATTTGGCTCCGCAGTGGACAGATTGCTGTGCTGTTGTGGCATGTGCTTCCTCCATTTGCTGATGTATAGCAGTGATGTTGCAAGAATGGAAATGTGAAGTCATCTGGAATTTTTGGGGAGACAATCTGAGAATATCTATGAATACTTCCAGTAGTGAAAGAGAGTTTATTGGCTCACATAGTGGAGGATGTGCAGTGGCTCCAAAATGTATGAGATTGGTGGCAAAAATGCTTCTATATTGAATTGATTTTAAAATTAAATGCAAAAATGTTTAGCGTAATTTGAATTTTGTTTTAAGCACCCACATTCTATATTACTTGCACATGCATTTTTATAAGGCTTTGAAAACATGAATGTTTTATGTTTTACGAAACGTGTATCAAACCAGCTAAGTTAACATGTATCAAACTGTCCATTTCAGCAAACAAGGCTTCGTTATGTCCTAGTGTTTCAAACCTTTTTATAATATACATGGTTCGCCACTAGGGGGCCTCGGACCTTGATGTAAACCCATGAACCAATGTCTTAACTGGTAATTACATTTACACATTTTGGTTTCGCTACACTGTTAAAAAAAAGAAAAGAAAGTTGAGCCAACTTAAAATTTTTAAGGCAACCAGCTTCAGCAGATTTTTGAGTTTGCTCAACTTATTTTTGTGGGAGATTCTCAAATTTGTGTTGTATAAACTTAAAACGACAAGTTGAGAAAACTCAAAAATCTGCTGAAGCTGCTTTCCTTAAATTTTTAAGTTGGCTCAACTTTTTTTTTTTTTTACAGTGTAGCGTGTGGTTTAAAACAATGAGTCATTTAGTTTCGCAAAAAGCTCAGGTTTTCTAGTAGTGGGCACTTTCGAATCACTGCTTCATGAAGCTTTGCAGCTTCTACGACTTTTGTTTCAAATCAGTGTCACGTGACGTCAGTAAACAAGCCTTTGTTACATCATATTGTTTCAAGTTGTTTTATAATTTAGATAGTTTGCCACTAGGGGGCATTGACCCCAAAGTGCGCCCATGTCTAACATATGGTTTTAACTGATCTTTTGTGAGTTTTAAAATGTAAGTTAAGTTAAGTTGTGACGTATTGTCAAGTATGGTGACCCATACTCGAAATGGTGCTCTGCATTTAACCCATCCAAGTGCACACACACAGCAGTGAGTAGTGAACACACACCCGGAGCAGTGGGCAGCCTTGCTCCAGCGCCCGGGGAGCAATTAGGGTTTCGGTGCCTTGCTCAAGGGCACCTTAGTCATGGTATTGAAGGTGGAGAGATCATTCACAATCCCCACCTTCAATTCCTGGAGGTGCGGGAATCAAACCAGCAACCTTCAGGTTACAAGCCCGACTCCCTAACCATTAGGCCACGTCAGTTTTAAAGACTATGTGAATAATGAAAAAAGGAGAGTGAATTGATAGTTAATTGTCTCTACTTGGCCTGATTAGCCAAGACCTTCTATAAACACACTAAACAAACACTACAAGAACACAAATTATGCAGCTTCATATTTCATGGTATTTAATCATTTGTATGTTTCATTTAATAGATTATACTTTAATGAAAACATGTGCAAGTGGTTTGTAAAAATAATTACATGTGTTTGGGCTGAGTTATCATTGAATTGGGACATTTTGGTCCAGCAGGTTTCGCTAGCATGTGGTGTTTTGAGCACTTCGAAACAGTGAAGGAATTGGTACTGATTCCAATTCCAATTGTTTTGAAAAGCTTGATTTTTTCTAGTGTTGGGCACTTTCAAATATAGGTGCATCTCAATAAATTAGAATGTCGTGGAAAAGTTCATTTATTTCTGTAATTCAACTCAAATTGTGAAACTCGTGAATTAAATAAATTCAATGCATACAGACTGAAATAGTTTAAGTCTTTGGTTCTTTTAATTGTGATGATTTTGGCTCACATTTAACAAAAACCCACCAATTCACATCTCAACAAATTAGAATACTTCATAAGACCAATAAAAATAAAAAAAATTTGTAGTGGATTTTTGGCCTTCTGGAAAGTATGTTTGTTTACTGTATATGTACTCAATACTTGGTAGGGGCTCCTTTTGCTTTAATTACTGCCTCAATTCGGCGTGGCATGGAGGTGATCAGTTTGTGGCAGTGCTGAGGTGGTATGGAAGCCCAGGTTTCTTTGATAGTGGCCTTCAGCTCATCTGCATTTTTTTGGTCTCTTTGTTTATCATTTTCCTCTTGACAATACCCCATAGATTCTCTATGGAGTTCAGATCTGGTGAGTTTGCTGGCCAGTCAAGCACACCAACACTATGGTCATTTAACCAACTTTTGGTGCTTTTGGCAGTGTGGGCAGGTGCCAAATCCTGCTGGAAAATGAAATCAGCATCTTTAAAAAGCTGGTCAGCAGAAGGAAGCATGAAGTGCTCCAAAATTTCTTGGTAAACGGGTGCAATGACTTTGGTTTTCAAACAACACAATGGATAACACCAGCAGATGACATTGCACTCCAAATCATCACAGACCGTGGAAACTTCACACTGGACTTCGAGTAACTTGGGCTATGAGCTTCTCCACCCTTCCTCCAGACTCTGGGACCTTGGTTTCCAAATGAAATACAAAACTTGCTCTCATCTGAGAAGAGGACTTTAGACCACTGGGCAACAGTCCAGATCTTCTTCTCCTTAGCCCAGGTAAGACGCCTCTGACGTTGTCTGTGGTTCAGGAGTGGCTTAACAAGAGGAATATGACAACTGTAGCCAAATTCCTTGACACGTCTGTGTGTGGTGGCTCTTGAGGCCTTGACCCCAGCCTCAGTCCATTCCTTGTGAAGTTCACCCAAATTCTTGAATCGATTTTGCTTGACAATCCTCATAAGGCTGCGGTTCTCTCGGTTGGTTGTGCATCTTTTTCTTCCACACTTTTTCCTTCCACTCAACTTTCTGTTAACATGCTTGGATACAGCACTCTGTGAACAGCCAGCTTATTTGGCAATGAATGTTTGTGGCTTACCCTCCTTGTGAAGGGTGTCAATGATTGTCTTCTGGACAACTGTCAGATCAGATCAGTCTTCCCCATGATTGTGTAGCCTAGTGAACCAAACTGAGAGACCATTTTGAAGGCTCAGGAAACCTTTGCAGGTGTTTTGAGTTGATTAGCTGATTGGCATGTCACCATATTCTAATTTGTTGTGAATTGGTGGGTTTTTGTTAAATGAGAGCCAAAATCATCACAATTAAAAGAACCAAAGACTTAAACTACTTCAGTCTGTGTGCATTGAATTTATTTAATACACGAGTTTCACAATTTGAGTTGAATTACTGAAATAAATGAACTTTTCCACGACATTCTAATTTATTGAGATGAACCTGTAACTGCTCTATGAAGCTCCAAAACATTTTACGACTAGGGTGTAGAGCATATTCAACTCGCCAAGACGTGATTTCAGCAAATGAGATTTTGTTATATTATACTGTTTCAAAGCTTTTTTACAATTTGGGCATTGATATCGCAAACCTATGAACCAATATCTAATACGGTTTTAAATTATCTCAAGGCGGTTTTATCATTTAGATTTGTTTCAGTGGTAAACTCATTGAGCTTTTCTGTAGCTCAAATAGTCCACCTGTTGACTAAGTATTTTTTTATAATCTGAAAAACTGTCTCTCTCATTATTACTCACACTTACAATGAAACCTAAAACTATAACTCTTCATTTAATAGTAATGTAAAAGTACTTACATTTTCTAAACAGACTATTTTATACTTAACATCAAAAATCTACACTCTTTATATTATAGTTGCATGATGTTTACACAGCTGTGTATTTATAACAATATATGATATACCAATCACGTATATATATATATATATATATACTTTCTAACATATTGAGATGTCATGTTCTTTTATTGTACAGTTGTGACATTTAACTGACATCTATAAATTGTTAAAAACAAACAAACAAACAAAAAAAACATACAAGCAATACAACAGCTCGTCAACTCCCAGGACTACACTTTTGGCGCTATAGACCTCAATGAGGGTAACCACACAAACACAAGATGCAAAAATACAGCAAATTATAAAACAATAGTTTCCTATGAACACTCTCCCAAACCCATTTAACACAATAAGGCAAGTATTCAGTCCGAATCCAGACTTTTCAGAGCTGCAAAGCATGCTGGGTAACTACGCTTCAGTATAGTATTCAGTTCAGAAAACTCTCTCTCAGTAAACGTTTAATTAAAATTGAAAACACATGTGATCAAACAATGATTTTGTTTTATAACCAACAACTATAAAAACCAGCAACAAATACAAAATTAATATGATCACATAACTTAATTTTAGAATCATATATGATTTTGACAAGGTTGTTTTAAAACAAGCCTTATAACTGCAATTCTGATGTTACTGTGATATCAGACTCTCACAAACATCACCAAGCAAAATGCTAATTCCTAATAAACACAATATAGCCATGTTTGTCAACCCAGCACTACACTTTTGGCACTACAGACTTACACGAGGGTAACCTCACAAATGCAACATGCAATAAAAAAGCAAATTCTAAAACTACAAGTTTTACACAATTAAAGACAAGTATTTAGTCCAAACTTAGTCTTTTCTGAACCTGCTGCAAGGCATGCTGGGTATCCGGCTGCACTACAAACCATTACTCATTACTTCAGGTGTAATTTTTTTTTAAAAGCACCAAAGTATTATCCGTTCTATAAATACTTTTTTCCATCATTACTTGCATATACACCAAATGCTATAAAAAATACTCTAAGTAACTACAGCTAACTCTGTCATAATTTTATCTGTAACGATTATTCATATTATCAACCAATGTGAGCTGAATCAAATGGTTTTAATATAATTACTCAACAAAACAGCTCAATCCATACACATACAAAACCATTTTGTGTGTGTGTGTGTGTGTGTGTGTGTGTGTGTGTGTGTGTGTGTGTGTGTGTGTGTGTGTGTGTGTGTGTGTGTGTGTTGTCAGGCTCCTTGATATGAAGTTAGAATCTTTTAATAACATAATTAGTATGAGATTTCAGTCAGATAATATCAATGACACTTTTGGATATAGATTTAAATGGGGGTAACCACATCAACACAACCTGTAATAATACAGCAAATTCTAGACTACAGATTTCTATAAACACCATATTTACACAATTTAAGAGAATAAGGCGAGAATTCAGTCCGAACTCAGTCTCTTCGGAGCCTGCTGCAAGGTATGCTGGGTAACTGGCTGCACCACAATATAATTCAACAGTATTACTTTTTGTTGTTGATTCTCTCACAGATATTTCTGTGACAATATGGAATAGAGAGAGAGTTTCTCTGTGAATATTGGCAATTCAGATTAAGCTGTTAACTTGCAGCTCTTTCTGCACACACAGATAAATGCCTGCTTAGATTCAGGAAAAGGGGTTTTCCTCCTTCTTAGATTGATTCCTCCTTTCACTTCAGCTCGTAATGGGGACTGGCTGACAGCCCCCATAAAAGCAACCGTAATGGTGTGCTAATGACTGATCCATGAAGCTGCTTTTGTGCAAGTCCACCAGGCCATTCACACACACTACAAGGGAAAGTGTTGAGCATTAAATCACTATCACATGTTAATTTAGGCGCATTACACAAAATCTGCTTGCGGCAAGCACAATCCACCTCATTGTTTAGCAGTTTGAAGGCATTGAGCTGAGCTTAAGGGTGAGTCGCTCTGACGGTAAAACACAAACCCACCACGACAGGCCTGGGGGTTTCACTTTTAGTTGAAAAAGTTAACCTTACATAACTCATGTAAGCATTTTTTAATCACCCGGTCTATGTATTTCTTAATGGCAGTCATCAAAAATCATTTATCCACATTTGTTTAATCTACTGCAGTCAACACAATGATCCAATCTTCCTGGGCTGAATTAAACTCGCGACCTGATTGCTGGATAAACTGTGATCTAAGCAAGTCTTCCAATGCAGAATTTAAAATCATAGCGAAACTCAATTAAACGAAAGGTACTGATATAGAAAACTCAGTTAGGTCGGCCTTATTTTGGAACTAGTCTCTTCTTTGATGCATATGCTGTGGATCACCTGGTTCTTGTGGTTCGTAAACAGATTTGAAAGGCATGGCTTTAATTGTGGGTTTTGCGTCTTTGGAGTAATGCATTCAAACTCGAGTCCAGCCACAGATCATAAACAAGAGAGGCAAACTCATTAGCTTGTGGAGAGTTTTTATGAGAATGTTGCATTGAAGCACTTAGTTTTCAAACCTCTGTCTATTTGCATCTGTTAGAGGAAATTTTGTGATGCACTGTAGCATTATGTGGTTTTATTTTCTCACATTACATTAAATTCATATATGCAATTAACGCTGACTTATGAGCCTTCAACTTATAAGGAATATTTCACCCAAAAATGAAAATTGTTGTCATTTACTCACCCTCATGTCAACTTTATTTATTCTGTGGAATGCAAAAGATTTGTATGGAAGTATAGTTGGCATCACTAAAAAAAGGTACGTTTGAGTGTAAACATCTTATTCACTTTCAAAACTGTTAATATAAATGTATTATACAACGTCAATGGTATGTTTTATAAATATCATTAATTATTAATTTTTTAGCAGTTGCACCACATGACATTTTACAACCTGAACTAACCTTGCCTTGTCAAAAAGCCAAATTATTAAAATAAAATTAAGCAGTTTTGTTAAAATACTATTGTTATTATTCAGTACTCTGAAAAAAAAAAAGGTATAGGATTTACTTTGAAACACTTTTAATAGCTAGTAAATTTCACAAATAAATACAAAGGAACAATTGAAGCCAGGCAATTTTTTTTTTACAGTGTACTTGATAACGTAATGTGCTTTTCAAGGATTTAATGAGGCTTTATTTTCTTCATTATGATATCAGGACAATTGTATTACCCTGACATGTTTGACTTTATGCCCACAAATTTTTTTAATAATTTAATGAGTATCATATTATGAGGCATATTCAGTGCTTTACAATGCTTTTTGTCCTTTTTGGAGTTTGACAGCCTGTAGAAACATCAGAAACGCCTATAAACAGTCAATAAAATGCTCTCTGTGTATCTGAAATCAAATAAACACATCCCTTGTGTGGATAACACACTGTCACATGCTTTTTGGAGTGTATCACTGTATCTTGTACAAAGCATTCCCCTTCCTCAGCTGTTCTCCTCAGGGACTCATTCCAACCTTTTCTCACAGAGATCTCGTCGTTGTTTGAGCTCTGGCGGCACTGCTTCAAACACGTATCGTGGTCATGAGATCGCAGGCTGATTGTGTCGGCTGGGCGTGTGAGCAGATGCACGTGCGCCAGGACCCCGTGCTGTCCTGCAGGACGCCCGAGTGACGGCGTGGGAATGTGGGCTGTTTGATCCACTGTCAGTCAGCCTCTCTGCTTTTGTGAGTGCATAAAGAGTCAATGCATTGATCCAGGACAGATATAGGGCGTGAGGCTTTGTATTGAACCAATGCCTAGTGCACTGGCTTAATGTTTAGGGGAGATAATGGTCACATTGTTGTTTGAGTGACAGACTGTGCTGTATGTCAAAGATGGATACATTAGATAGCATGACCAAAAGAAAAAGTGTGTCAGATCAGACGGGTAGAGACGGGATTTAGTCACTCAAAAATCACTTGTTTGTGTCACATTTAGCCTTCCTATAATATTTAGTACATTCCACCCTAAATGTAAGAGATGATGGTCATTAATCACAAAATAAAACTTGTATGGCCCTAAAGGGTTTTATTTTGCAATAATGTTTAGCTGACTGTACATTCACATAAAAAAGAAAGAAAGAAAGAAAGAAAGAAAAATAAAAAATAAGGATGCACTGATATTAAAATTCTTGTAGATACCAACAAGCCAATAATAGTATTTTGTCTAATAAAAAAAAAAAAAAAAAAAAAAAAAAAAAAAATATATATATATATATATATATATAATATATAAATTCTTATATAAATAAAAATAAATAAATATAGTTTCAAATAAAAATTCAAATAAATGTTAATAAATTGTGCATTTAAAGAAATGAATTAACATTTATTTACACATTACACTACAGCATAATAGCATGCAATGTGATTTGACAAAAATTATATTTAACTGTATTATTAAATTAATAATAATTAGCATTAAATTAATAATAATTCGTATAAACAATTAAATAAATAAATAGATATTTACTAACTTAAATTATCACTGTAAAAAATTAATCGGTAAAATACTGAATTTCAATACTGGTAAAACACCTGTAAAAATAAATATGGAAAAATTCCTTCAAATTATACAGTATATTGTGCCCTATATTTATACAGATTTATTTAGAGTGATAATGATATGTAATTATAGAAACATAAATAATTATTAATATCATTATTTAATAATAATATTTAATATTAAGTAATTGTTAAATGACTATAAAAATGTGGGAAATGAGCATGCACAAAGGAATATACAAAAATGATTTTTCAAAGTTGTAAAGTATTATTGGAGTACATTTACAAAAACAAACAAAAAAAATACTATTTTAGTTTTTTTTACTTTAAAATTTCACATTTAATTCAATGTGTTATTTGCCATTTCCTTGTAATACACACACGTGGTTCAGGTAATGGTTCCTACGTTATGGGAATAAAATGGCAATATCCAAAATTCTTGTTCTTGTCTAAACATTTTTTAGTCCCCATGAAGAAACAAACTTATAACTTCATTCTTTATGATTTATATATCTCAGCCAGTAATGCAAATGAGGACATTGCTTTAAAATGAGATCACAACAATGATAATGAATAGTAGAATCCGGGTACATTTTGGAACTTTTTAAGAGTATAAAGTTTGGAGAATCTAAAACCAGAACTCAAATATGGGCTAAAGTACACATTCATCTTCCCATCTTGTCAGATGTTATGTCATTTGTGCTTTAAAATTACTGCGTTTTCACACAACAGTTTTATATTTATAGTCAGTAATGTGGAAGGTCCACAGTGTTCTGTTCTTATCTGTCAGCGTCTACATCAGTTTGAAGGATTTCCCCTTTTAAAACAGCTCAATAAGCATTTGAGGTCCATCCATATCCCAATAGATAACAATCTCTGCTAAGAGCCATACTGTTCAAAGGCCTAACACAAGATTCAATTATCTCTTTAGTTAAATGTACTAATGGAGGTAATTCATTTTTTCTTCAGTTCGGACGGTCGCCATGGCGGCCAACCAAGAGATACAGAGATAATCATTCAAGTGAAAGGGAATGCTTCGTTTCACTGTTCGACCACCTTAGACGCTAAAATTAGACAGCTTTTTATTCTTGGATTGAGAAAAGATGATTTATAATTGTTTCCTCTCTCTGCAGTTGTTCCAGTCGTGAAAAGCACAGGAAAAAGGCTGATTTTCACACAGGAATGTTTTCGAAATTGATACGTTTCAGCTTGTTTCATGCTTAAATGTTAATGGAAAGTTCCTTTGTGACAACTTTCCCCATGTAGTGTGACATAACATGTGACACTCCCAACTGGAACTAAGAGATCGCAAAGCTTTTCCAACGTTTATCCTTGTCAGTTCTCAGAAAAGAGCATTAAAGTGAGTTCTGGCATATGAGTTCTTATCATGGGACGTCGGTTTTGCCGTTAACCTCATGAGACCTCACAGATCAGGATTTGATATCAACGGTTTAGAGTTGTATTTTTATTCTCATCCTTCCAAACCTCCTTTAATTTAAGGCAAAGAGCCAAGCCTAACAATCCCACAGTGCAGCAGACTAGAGAAAGTTATCATCGGGCCATAAAATGTAGCCTATAAATCTGGTCTATATGGCTGCTCTTCAATTACCCCAGACGAGTTAGAAATTACCCTCATGTCAACCTGTTAGCACCTGATCCAATCCAGAGGTGGAGACATTTGCAGCGCCAGCGATAATGAGTATCATTGTCTCTGTCTCCCCACATCAAACGGAGACTTCACCTTTAGCTCTTTAATCGTCATGTGCGGCGTTCATGGCGCTAGTTAACGCAAAGCCCCATCTCTTTTCAAAGAGTTGACCTGGAGAGGCAAAAACATTTAGGATGATCCCAATGGTCTTTTTTGGCTGCTCAGAAAGGCCACAACAAAAGGATGATGGAGGTACATTGACCACAGGCGCTCAGAGCGAAATTGTAGTGTAAAGCTGATAGCGGCTCAACAATAGCACTAGATGAGAGTCTCTTTTGCGGTAAGAGGGCCCAGTCACAGTAAGGACAGATCTTATCAGCTGATACATCTGAAGTGAAACCGCTTTCTTCATGTGTGGCCCAGATATGCGTTTATCCACTCTCTCCATCTTTTTTGAATCTTTGTGACAGAGAATGAGATGCGGATGCACTTGAGTGATAACCAGTGCATCTTTGTGCTCTTATCTTGAACTTGTCAGCAAGTCAAGTCAACCAGTGTATTTTAATAACTACACTGTAAAAAAAGAAATCTGTAAAATTTACAGTAAAAAACTGGCAGCTGTGGTTGTCGGAATTCTACGGTAGGAACATTTTAGGTTTTAAAATAAATTTACAGTGAAATACCGTAATTTCATTAACTGATATAATGTTAATATACCAACCTATTGAAGTACTGAAATCTGTTTTGTACCTCTGTAATGCACTGATAACCACCAAATGCAGGTGGTGATGAGAAAGTCACATGATGAACCAATCACACACAGCTTTTAAATAGCAACATATATAGAAGGTGCACAGTATCATTCACACAAACACTAAACACCATCATGGTGAGACTCATTAAACTGAAATATGCTACAAACATTAATTTAACAACATTAGATGTAACATACAACCCTAATAAACATAACTGATAAGAAAAAACTAAAGAAGAAACAGTTATTTCAGAGAAAAAAAAGGAATTCTGGGAACATCAACAGTTTTTTACCATTAAAATCACGGTCATTTTTTACAGTGTAGTAAGATATGTGACGGATAACTGCCAGCTTTGCAGTTTTTCTATGATGAATTAGATTTATGAGTCTGTTTGCTTTGTTCTTAGCCCTTTTGAAATATTATTAGTCATGACTGCAAAGACCACCACTATTACTGTTTCCCATAAACTCTTTAAAATAAAGGTGCTTCATGATGCCATAGAAGAACCTTTAACATCTGAAGAACCGTTCTGTTTCACAAAAGGTTCTTTGTGGCGAAAGAATGTTCTTCAGATTATAAAAAGGTAAGAAAGAGATGGTTCTTTAAAGAACCTTTGAATGCTTCTTGTGGAACAAAAAATGGTTCTTCTATGGCATTGCTGTGAAAACCTTTTAATAAACCTTTATTTTTAAGAGTGTACAGAATACGCTTTCTATTTCATACTACTATAGTGCGGGAAAAAAATGATTTGATTTGAAATTATCAGTCTATAATTTTAGTGGTATGTTTATTTGAACAGTGAGAGACAGAATAACAACAAAGAAATCCAGAAAAACGCATTTAAAAAAAAGTTATAAATTGATTTGCATTTTAATATAGTATTTGACCCCTTTGCTTGGTGGCAAAACCCTTGTTGGCAATCTCAGAGGTCAGATGTTTCTTGTAGTTGGCCACCAGGTTTGCACACATCTCAGGAGGGATTTTGTCCCACTCCTCTTTGCAGATCCTCTCCAAGTCATTAAGGTTTCGAGGTTGACGTTTGGCAACTCAAACCTTCAGCTCCCTCCACAGATTTTCTATGGGATTAAGGTCTGGAGACTGGCGAGGCCACTCCAGGACCTTAATATGCTGCTTCTTGAGCCACTCCTTTGTTGCCTTGGCCATGTGTTTTGGGTCCTTGTCATGCTGGAATACCCATCCACGACCCATTTTCAATGCCCTGGCCCTGACGGTACATGTTGTCCTGTCCCCTTAGCAGAAAAACACCCCCGAAGCATAATGTTTCCACCTCCATGTTTGAAGGTAGGGATGGTGTTCTTGGGGTCATAGGCAGCATTCCTCCTCCTCCAAACACAGCGTGTTGAGTTGATGCTAAAGAGCTGGATTTTGGTCTCATCTGACCACAACACTTTCACCCAGTTCTCCTCTGAATCATTGGCAAACTTCAGACGGGCTGTACATGTGCTTTCTTGAGCAGGGGGACCTTGCGGGCGCTGCAGGATTTCAGTCCTTCACGGTGTAGTGTGTTACCAATTGTTTTCTTGGTGACTACAGTCCCAGCTGCCTTGAGATGATTGACAAGATCCTCCCATGTAGTTCTGGGCTGATTCCTCACCGTTCTCATGATCATTGAAACTCCACGAGGTGAGATCTTGCATGGAGCCCCAGTCCGAGGGAGACTGACAGTTATTTTGTTTCTTCCATTTGCGAATAATCGCACCAGCTGTTGTCACCTTCTAACCAAGCTGCATGCTTGGCGATGGTCTTGTGGCCCATTCCAGCCTTGTGTAGGTCTACAATCTTGTCCCTAACATCCTTGGACAGCTCTTTGGTCTTGGCCTTGGTGGAGAGTTTGGAATCGGATTGATTGATTGATTGCTTGCTTACTTCTGTGGACAGGTGTCTTTTATTCAGGTAACAAGCTTTTAGACCTTTAAGAGAGTGTTCCTAATCTCAGCTACTTACCTGTATAAAAGACACCTGGGAGCCAGAAATCTTGCTGATTGATAGGGGATAAAATACTTATTTCACTCATTAAAATGCAAATTAATTTATAACTGTTCAAATAAACTTACCATTAAAATTATAGACTGATCATTTCCTTGTCTCTGGGCAAACGTACAAAATCAGCAGGGGATCAAATAATTCCCCACTGTACATAGTATATGAATACACAGTATTCATAAACCTGATAAATACTCAAATAACTAGGGCTGCAGCTAAAGATTATTTTTATTGTCGACTAATCTATCGATTATTTTTTCGATTAGTCAAATAATCTATCAATTATTTTTCAATTAATCTATTTAGTATTTTCTTATCAGTTGATTAATTCTTGTTAAACTATCAATAAATAATAACAGTAACTTCTGCTATTAATCTTAATATTTTATTCAAACATTTCTCATAATTAAAACTTTACAAAAAATAAATAATAGTAATAATAACAACAAATAAAGAAAAAAGAAAAAACAATAAATAAAGAAAAAAAAGAAAAGAGAAAAAGAAAGAAATAATAATAACAATAAATAATGAATAAAAAATACAAATGAAAGAAAGAAAATAATAAATAAAAATAAGAAGAGAGAAATTAAAATAACAATAAATAATGAATACAAAATAAAAATTAAAGAAAGAAAAGCAAGGAAGCAAGAAATAAATAATAACAAGAAAGAAAGAATAACAGGGCAGTGAGACAATACAAACAATAGAAATGAACATTATGGCTGCATTCACAGTTACTGTTTGGGACTGACAGCAGTTGCTTACAGGTTCGAGACTTGAAATGTTTTGAAATCTGTATGAACGAACAGCTGAAGTCACAACCGCATTCAGGACACTAGAGACAGAATCAAAAAATGGCGTCATAACACCAGGAAGTTTTATGACAGCCCGTTTTTAAATAAATGAGCCCAGGCGAGGCTTGTCCAATCCATCACAGTTAAACAACTAACAATGACTTTAAATGCTTTGTAAGCGCGTTTGGTGCGCGCGTCCCAGAGCTCCCGCGATCGCACCCACGGCAGCTCCAGTGGATCTTCAGATGAACGCAAAACATTTATCCTTCTCCGTCTTTGTGAGTGCATTAAACCCGTCATAATTATATAGGCAACGCGATGTCCCGTGCTGTTCCGTTCATTCAGCACAGCTTTGAATGCAAGAATGTGGTTGGATCTTGACAATGTAAAGGCGTCAGTTTGGCTATATTTATATGCGGTTCTGATGGTCGTATAATAATAAAATGCTCTATGAAGTGATGTTGCCATACTAGCATTTACCTTCTGCTCTAGAGTCTTGTTTTGTGTTCAACATGGTAGAAAAACAGTCTTAAGTAGGGGTGACTGCATGCTCGCGCAATGGTCGTGGCTAAAGGTGCAACGTGTCGAGGCATCCCATGCTAATCGAAGTATTTTCATAATCGACGTAATCGATGATGTCGACGAATCGCTGCAGCCCTACAAATGACATACTCGTTCTGCTGAGATTCTGAAGTGTGAATCCATTGAACAATTTACCCATGAGGTCATGCATTGGAGAGAAGTCAGAGAACAGCAGAGAACTGTGATACTTAAAGGATTAGCTCACTTCCAGAATAAAAATTTCCTGATAATTTACTCACCCCATAGAGTAGAGCCCTTTGAAGCTGCAATTTGGACGTTTAACCTGTTGGCTCCCATTGAAGTCTGCTATAGGGAGAAAAATCCTAGAATGCTTTCTTCAAAAAACTTAATTTCTTTGTGACTGAAGAAAGAAAGACATGAACATCTCGGGTGACATAGGGGTGAGTAAATTATCAGGAAATATTTATTCTGGAAGTGAACTAATCCTTTAAAAGTACACAAAGACAATCTTCTCTTTGCTTAGTACATCAGCTCTTATTTTCTGGTGAACTGAAGCATGAGCAACAACAGGCAGCGAGTGTGACCTCTACCATTCCTCCTTCTGAAGGGACATCAGATCAGATCCTTCTCAGCGCCCATGAGACTGATCCAGAGCTAATGCATCCAGCCTGTTTCATTGAAGCAGCATATGTGCACAGAATTAGACCTGTGTTATGAGCAAGAATTTATGCTTGAGTATAAGGCCGATGTTTAATGCAGCAGAACTGAGCGTTAATGAGCTTTATTTTCCCAATAACATTGCTAGGCCTGACTTACATTTTGATCTGTTCAAAGCTATCATATGGTTTCAAAACGGGTCATTCACCCAAAACTGAAAAATCTGTAATTTACTCACCTTCAAGTTGTTCCAAACCTGTATGAATTTCCTTCTTCTGTTGAGCAAAAAAGAAGATATTCTGAAGAATACTGGCAACCAAACAGTAGCCATTGACTTAAAAAAAATACTATGGAAGTCAATGCCTACTGGCAACTGGCAAAAATATCTTCAAAATATCTTCTTTTGTGTTCAGCTAAAGAAAGAAACTCAAACAGGTTTGGAAAAAGTGGAGGGCGTGTAAATGATGACAGAAATTTTGGGTGAACAATCCCTTTAGCAGTAAGGATGGACTTTGATACATTTTGGTGCTTTGGAGCTATTTGTCACATCTGATTGGTTCAATTTAAGAAATGTTCCAGTATCAACATTGTTAATCCAGGAACATGTCCTACTTGGCAAAAGTGCAATAAGATAAGGAAGAGAGGTAAGACTGAGTAAAAAATGTTGAAGTGAAACTGCAGGGCTTTCTGGCCATCTTTCATTGGCAGTGATGGATGGACGTGTCTCCTGCTGAGGACTGATGGTCATAGAGTGGAGCTGAGAGACATTTATTATTCCCTGATTCTGTTACAAGTCTCCATCCCAGCTGTTCCTTCTGTCGTCCAGCCTAAATGACAAGATTTCATACAATCAATTATAGTTAGATACAAAATCTGATCTGTGGGCTGAAGGTGGTTAATAAATATGTTTGCTTGCAGGCCATCTCCACAAGAGGGCAGACTGATTTCTGTTGAACGCATCTACGTTTGCCAGCGTCTGCAGGTAGGCCTATGTGTGTGTGTGTGAGTGTGTGTATATCGCGCTTTCACCCTTATAACGTGCCCCACACAGAGCGTTTGCTGAGGTTGGCAGTTTGTCAGTGCCATTGCTTAAGGCTCTGCAGCGCTAAGCATAGAACCATTAAAAATAACGAGCTTTCCCTCACCATGGCAACCAAATAACTCCTCATCATAGCAGAGCACACAATAGTTTTTACAAGAGCTTTTAATTTCAAACCCATCCAGTGAAAATTCCCATTGGAAAGCACCTTGGCATTTTCATACGCCAAACAATATGTTACGATTGTAGATGATACATGAAAATAGCATCAAGAGACTGTGGTAATGAAATGAAGGGGAAAAAACAGCATGGCTAAGAACTTGTGAGCTGAATTGATTGTGTGTTTATTTCAGTTGGCCGAGTCCCTCTCTGAAATGTTAAAACATTGGAAACATTGCCTCCAACAATTGCTCTCGATCTCTGTTGCCTGTCAATTGTGGATAATTTAGCTAGTGGTTTCCACAGATCAATATGTTTACCCTGCGGAGTGACACCGAACAGATTTGTGTACCATGTTCCTGCCATCACAGAGAAAATTTAGGACACTGGGATGTAGGAGTGAATCTCATGAAACTTGATTCATATTTCAAGCCAAAATCAAAAGGAAAAATTTCACAGGTATATCCTGCAGTAATATATATATATATATATATATATATATATATATATATATATATATATATTAGGGCTGTCAATCAATTCAAATATCTAATCGCGATTAATACTCTAATCAACATGGGTATGGACAAATATGGATGCTTTATGCAAATGTATGTTTATTATTATTGAAACCATAGTCAACATAGAGCATGAAGACTAGACATGTTTCAAAGGTCATAGATGTTTTTCAGAACTTGTTCATGTCTATTAGACACATGAAAGAAGAAACGTCAGGTTCCCATAACTTCTCTTTCTTTGCACTGAGCAAATTACTTACACAAACCTACATTTCTCACACGACAGGGCAGCTCACTTCTTCTGAACATGCAAAATGTACATTTATCTCTGTGCCCACATAATGTATTTTGATGCAGCTAAATTCTCAATAAAATGGTTTTCATTGATATATGTTACTGTTTTTGTTGTCAGACAACGGAATGAATATGAAATAGTGACTGAAACGCGACCCATTAAGACTACATAGCTCTCCCTTCCAAGATGTTAATCTGCACAAAAATCCTGATAATCGAGCTGTCTTCTGATGAAATCAAATACACATAAGATAAAGACAATAGCTGTGCTGTGATTTCGGTTATACTTGCATGTAAAATTAGAGAAGCAACGTAATATCTGTGTTTAACTGAAAGCGCTGCTCCTCTCCGCCGCTCGCTGAACAGAGCAAACGCACAGAGAGAGAGAGAGAGAGAGAGTGTGAGTGAGTGAGTATAAGTTTATATTGTTATAAGGTTTTTATTCTATTTTATTCTATCTTTATTCATTGTTATTATATTTCTCCACATATATTTCAAGCTTTGGCAATATTGTATTTTTTACAGTCATGCCAATAAAGCAATATTGAATTGAATTGAATTGAATTGAATTGAATTGAATTGAAGTGAGTGAGTGAGTGAGTGAGTGAGTGAGTGAGTGAGTGAGTGAGTGAGTGAGTGAGTGAGTGAGTGAGTGAGTGAGTGAGTGAGTGAGTGAGTGAGAGCAGCGGGAAAGAGAGCCCTCGCGCGGCAGTACCAGCGAGTCTCAGAAACTAAATAAGGTTTGGGCAAACCCTAAAGATTTGTCGCTAGGTGCTTTTTTTGAAGAGGGGGGAAAAGTCGCTAAAGGGGTCTGCAAAGTCGCTAAGTTGGCAACACTGTGCATGTCCATTTCTCCAACTAGGTTAGGCCAGATTTGAACAAATCTCATAAATGTAGAGAAGAGGAGAGGACGCTGGGGTCTCAATGTCAACAACCGAATTCTTGTGAAAACAAGACTGAGAGCATTGTTTTTTAGTTCCAAACAATTTAACATCCAGACTAAAATGAAGACTGCGCTTGCTCATCGGTTGCTTACCACAGCTGACATTGAGGTATAAACAACATACCCCATCCTGACAGATTTAAACAGGGACCACCTTAGCTGAGGCACACAAAACACACTGCTCTCTGAGGTCAGAACTATGTAAAACATTTTCTGGATGTGGTAGAAGCCAGAATGCAATAATTTAAGATGACTGGGAAAGGAACATGACCCAGTCCCTTAATCAATCCTTTTTATTCTGTCCTTTGGGGTTTGATACTGTTATTTAAAGCTTAACATTAATACTGTATCCTACTTTGATTCTTAGAGTAGGTTTGAGGCGTTGACAAACAAAGATAAAGGATGAGAGACATAAAGGATCTAAACTGAAAGTCAGATACAGAAAAAGAGACAGAGTGAGCACTTGTTTAAGGGGGTTTAGAGGCCATGAGGCTGTTTATGTTACTTATGAATGAGAGCCTGTGTTTCTATAAACTTTCCTCTACAAGTCCAATCCTAACTGACCACAGATATTGAGCACTGGCAGGTCACTGCAAAGCTAGTCTTTCAGGCACTGACTGAACAAAATCGCTAGCTAAACAATATTTTCTTTGAATAAATGTATTTTCTCTTCTTTTTAACGTTTTGGTACACTATTATTTTAATTTGAACCCTATTGCAAGTACAGTTAAGTCCATCTCACAACCCCTTTCAATACAAACGTTTTGAATTTGGGTTCATTAAGCAAAACTTTGCTGCACAATTACTGCCATCTGGTGGTCAAACCCTATATATATCAGTTCAAAAAAGCGCCACAAGGTGAGAAAAATATTCCAGTGGTTTTTAAATAAAATCTAGCCAGATATATTTTAGTGTGTGTGTGTGTATATATATATAAACTTAACTTGAACCAAACATTTAAATAAATAAATATAAAATAGATAGATTTGTAGCAGTGAATGAAGATGTACAAATCCACTTTATCAAATACACTGAAAGAGAAGGAGACTTACAGGTGAGTCGCGTGGCATCTTCCACTCCTGCACTTTATCACAGCGTTTGTTTGTTTATAGGCTGAAATGTGCAGAATTTATACTTAAATCAGTCTGCGCGTGTTGTTGTGACCGTTAGCAAGCGTCATGTGTCATTTATTTAACATGTTCATTCACAATTAGACAATGAGTTTGTGTTTGCAGAATCAAGCAGCATTTATATAGTAAAGCTTGACTGGATCTTCCTCTGTGTCACTGATGAGGATGTGAGTTTCTATCTGGAGATCTGGATGATCGTGATGTTATAGATGAAGGCTTCTTCACACCTACAAAATCAAACACCACATTTTTAGTACAAATGAAACCAAAGTAAAATGGGTTGGTGTGAGAGATTGATCACTGATTATACTCTATTTTTTATTTTTTTTTTTACAACGGATCCTAATTGCTTTGTTCTAAACTAACTCTGTATGACGTCTTATATTATCGATGTGCTGAAAATAGTCCTGTTGATAAGCTTGAAAGTGCTGCCACAGAATGGTCTCAGGGGTTCTATTGCTTCTGCTAAATGATTAAATAAATATATGGTCTATTGTTCTTTTTGCAATTTTAACTTTAAAAAGAGAAAACTGCTGCTGCTTTACTTCTAGAATTTGGGTATCTTGAGTTATATGTATATATTTGCATCATGGTATGTTATACTATGTTTGTTTCCTTTTTAATTATTTCTTTGTATGTAGCTCAACTGAAGGGTTTGGGGGAAAAGTTCCAATTGAAGCTACAATCACAGAATATATTTCTAGCATTCTGTTGCAGTACTGAGCCACCACATAGTACGTGTGTGTTATTTGTATATTTATCTTTTCATTTATCATAAATATCATAGTGTGGTTCCTTCAGTCTCTAGGTCAGGATTTCTACACATTTTCTATTTCAAAATCCAAAAATTTAGTCTTGACCATATCTCTACACCTAAACCTAACCTTACTCATGAGTAATACCTAAATATAATGTAAATACCAGATTTAATGATAGACGAATGATACTGATGTACAAGCACCAAACACTGATTGTAAGCCTAAACTTCACAAAAACTATAAACTGTTTCTTCAAATCTGATTGGCTAATCACAATGTTGTTCCAGGGTCAACAAAGATGTTGACCTAGGAACACGTTGAACTCAGCTAAATCAGGTTGTGCGTCAATTTCACAGTTCTCTAAACTATAGCAAAAAAAAAAAAAAAAAAAAACTACGCTACTGAAAATATTTTAATTACTTGAAAAATATAAATATACCTTAAATTAAATAAGTTAATTATTAATGCTAATAATTAAGTAGGCCTACATAATACATTAAAATAGCATGTAGCCTTCAAATATTTTTCAATTAAGTAAACATTGCTTTATAAAGTCAAGAAAAAAGTTAGCATTAAAAACCTAAGAAACTCATTATAGAACATTTCAATATATATATTTAGAGCGTGTTATATTGTTCCTGATCAATAGTCTGTAGTGTAGAATCAATAGACCAATAGTCTGGAAACTCAAACTTTTTTTCCCCATACTCTTGTTTTCTGAAATCAAATTCCATACATTATGCGTAGGAACCCTGCTAGAGCAATTTCACTTACAGAGTTGTTTTTGCTGCCATATTATCCTTAAAATCACTTTCAATCATTCCTATCATTTGCTTAGTTTCAATGGACTGATAGACTCATCAACAATAAGTTACCTTATGTTCCTTCCTCTTGCCAGAATATTTCCCTTTTCATCGTCAATTTCAAAGACATAATCCACACTTTTCTTCTATTTTCATTATTTCCAATACCTTCACTGTCAACGAGAGGGGTAATAATTTGGCAGGGGGTGGAAAATGGGCACAACACCGGAATCTACTGCACTTTTTTCCTGAGAACGCAACAGCATCAGTCCTGCTTTGAAACAGATGTTGACCACAAGAGGATCCACCTGTCTGCCATTCGCCCGTCTTACATTTAATGTAACAAATAGGGATTTTTGTTTTAAGTATGAAATGTTTGAAGTAAGCTACAGGTTTAAAAAAAAAAAACAGAAACCCAACTTTGAGTCATTTTCTGACTGTTGGTGGCTACAATATGAACGACTCGTCTGGTAGAAACTGTGCAGTTTCCCATGCGCTCCACTAGGCGGCGTAGGCAGGTTGAATGACACCTTTCCATCTCTGTAAACAACGTGACACCCTGATGACAGTCGCCGCAATACATTTATATGGTTTTACCGGCATAAAAGTACAGTTTCTGCAGATGACAGCTGAATGACAGTCTCATATGTCACTTAACAGCACCCATCTCATCCCAACAGCAAAAACATGCGACACACGCTGTGATGAAGTGAAGGAATCGACTGTCACGCGACTCACCTGTGAGTAACTTAACTTTACTTTACTTTACTTTTCTTGTAAATTCACCATCACAGATTATATTGCAGTCCTCGTTTGTTTTTAAGTAATTAATTAAGCTTGTATATACCAAAACGTATGAATGTAGTCATATATTGTATTATTTATTGTGATGTAATGATTTTATCACTGACTTTGTTTACATTCTGTGCTCCTGCAGAACTGTCAGACATTTACAAGAACAAGTTGTTGCTTTACTTTTCCAGTATGAATCTAAGGAGGTGGTTCATATACACTGTATGAAGTAGAATAATAAGGAATAGTGCTGCTTTTATCTGCTGATGCTATAGTGTCGTTTTAGTAATCTACAGGATTCATGCTCGTTAATAGTTGGTGTTGTGTGAAGCCCTGATGTTCCTTCTGATTTATGGCACGTTTAATGTTACTGTCAATGCAATCTACTTTATTATCCATGATTTCATCTTTCATTTTCTGCATCTAAGTTCTACATCATTTGTTTGAATTATAGTAGCCTAATGCACAAAAAAGTGTATTTTGTATTTAAAATGTGTAAACAAAGATTTTTAGCTCTTTTGTACAATTGAAAGTCAGTGCACAACATGGAGTAATGTCTAATCTCTACAGAATAAGGGATGTTTGGACCATTACACCACAACAGAAGCATGTGGACAGACATTGACTGTAATGATGCACAGGTAATGCTTATGTCTGTGTTTATATTCCAGTTTCATGTAGTCTATAAACTGCATTTGAGAGAATGAGTTCAGGGTCTGGCTAAATATTAACATTTTTGTTTTAAGGTAAAACATAAGGCTTATGTATTGCTGTCAGATCTCGATTATTGAAAATTCTGTTTATTTGATGCTAAACTAACTTCACTAAATCAAATGAAAAATTCTTAAATGTGTATTTGCAAAGCAAGGCAAATTTTGAAAGTCAATCTCAAAGTCAACCTCAAAAGTCAATAAATCTTCAAAAAGCAAATATTCTTGTGTATTTAAGTGTGTGTGTGTGTGTGTGTGTGTGTGTGTGTGTGTGTGTGTGTGTACCTACTTAACCATTTTTTGAGGACAAATTTGTCCCCAAAAGTGAGCTAAACCTGACAAAATATCCAAAAACCTCCCTTTGGGGACGTCCTCATTTGTAAAACCAGTTTAAAAATAAAGTAAACAAAGGTTTTTTGAAATTGTAAAAATGCAGAAAGTCTCCTGTAAGGGGTAGGTTTAGGTGTAGGGTTGGTGTAGGACAATAGCACATACAGTAAGTACAGTATAAAAACCATTACGCCTATGGCATGTCCCCATTTAGATAGCTAAGTAAACATGTGTGTGTGTGTGTGTGTGTGTGTGTAATCGACATATGCCATGGTTCTTATTTGTCGTTGCTGATAAATTAGAATCCAGTTAAAGACGTTACTGCTCACCACTGTTTATTCCTTTTGTAAGGAAAAATAAGCTTAAGGAACAGATGAATGTGTGTTAGAGAGTGGTACTAGTAAATACTTAAGGGACAGTTTTTTATGAATGCTATTCATTTCTTCATTCATATATGCATTTGGTTTTTCCTTAAATTGACATTTATTAATTTTATGATGCTTTTGGATTCTAATTTTGTTTTTGTTTTTTATTGTTTTTTTTTTCCCAAAATGCATGCATTTTCCTTTCCCTAAATTGACATTAATGAATTTTAAGATTTTAAATTCAGATTTGTTTTTTCAATGCTTTTTATTTTATTAATGTGTGCATTTTTCCTCAAATAATACAGAAGAACATTTGTCAGTGTGAAGCGCTGATGGTCTAGTGGTCAAGGCATGGAAGCTGAACCTGCCTCTGGTATCCACCCATGCCCTTTTGTTTGGTGTACCACCTCAGGTACTTTGCTGTTGCCACAGTTTTCTTTCTTTGGTGTGTTCCGCAACCAACATGTGTTTAGCCACTAGTTCCATCATGGCTTTCTTGCTGAGTGTTGTCATTTGGGTGTTTTGTAGAATTTAATGACAGTAATTTGACATAAGCAATAGTGGGATTTGAACTCCGGTCTCCAAGATTAAAATACAATGCTTTATCAACTGAGCTACCAAGCCAGTGGAGTTGAAAGATGTTTTAGGTGGAGTTTTATTGAGTGATTTGTATTACATGACGAAAAACTTGGCAGTTGTGGGTTTTGAACCCACATCTCAGTCGCAGCCTAAGCTCGAATAACGTGTTTAACCACTGCGGTTTTCACCATGGACTTGTCCATTTAGAGAGCTTCATTTAATTTAATGACGGGAATTTAAAATAAGTAAGTGGGGAACTTGAACTCAGGTCTCCCAGATGAAAATGCAAAAAATTATCACTTGAGCCACCGCATCTGTGGCCTTCAGGGGTGCTTTGGGTGGAGTTTATTGAGTGTTTTGTAATATAGGAAGAAAAATGTTACTTTAGTGGGATTTGAAGTCATGGCTCAGTCACAGCCTGATCTTCAATGGCATGTGTTTAACCACTGCGACTTTCACTAAAGTCACGTCCATTTAGACAACTTCATTTGGTTTAATGACAATTGAAAATAAGCAATTGTAAGATTTGAACTCAGGTCTCTTACATAAAAATGCAATGCTCTACCACCTGAGCCACTGAGTCTGACTTACTCATTTGGTGTTTGAATGTCTTTTGTTAAGAGCCCTGTTTTATATGGGGAAATTATTAGGAATTATTGGATTTAAACCAAGATTTTATATACAACAGGCAAGCAACGAGCCAATTTGTGATGTTGGCTTTGGTTTTATTTAAGGATTATTTACAGTTTCAGCCCAGTTACCAATAAAAAAAAAAAGTGGGATTTGAACTCCCACTCTTGAGGGCTCCATGATTAAAACACAAAGCTTTATTAACTGAACCACTGAGTCTATCAGTTTGCATGAGCGTTTTGGACAGGTTTTGATAAGAGAGCTGTTTTATATGATGATAAAGAATAGAAATTAGGATTGCTAATTAGACTTAAATTAATTGCAAAAGCAAGAGTGGGATTAGAACTCAGGACTTAGCAAAACCTGTCCAAAACACCTAAGCACTTTGTCGGACTCTGGTTCTGGTGATAACACACTGGGTTTAAATCTTGGAATTCTGAGTTCAAATCCCACTCTTGCTTTTGTAATTAATTTAATGCTTTAACTCAGGTAAAACAGTAAATAATCCTAAAACACTAAAGCCAACATCACAAATCAGCTAATTGCTTGCCTACTGTATGTAAAATCTTGGTTCAAATCCTGTAATTGCTAATATTTATCATCATATGAAACAGCTCTCTTAACAAACCAATTTGTCAGACTCAGTGGCTCAGGTGAGATGAATTCACAGCCTCGTCTTATTTTTTTCATGTACAGAAAACTAGTGCAGAGATCTACAGTATCACTTCTAGATGAGCATGTCTGTCATTATCCACAGGCTTCATCAATGCTCATCTCAGCTTGATCAACTAATTCTGAGCTATAGCCTCACATCAGGACCACAGAGAGACACCCAGAACTTTGTGTTCGCCATGATATTTTACAGCTGAGATACTGAAATCATGTTTAAATGCATTAAGCCTAAATATTCACATACTGAAACACATAACCAAACAATCAGACTTGTCAAGAAGATTTTTTTATTAAATCTTTGCATGTACAACTTCGAGACCCATCCAGAGTTCCTCATCAATGACACTGGCACAGAAGATACTCTTCTTTTCCCAAAAGTGAAGGCACAAATGCTTTATGACTCCTGGTAATCTCTTACATAACATGGCACAAAACAAAACGAAAGATCCACATTATTGTCTGTAAGCATTTTTAATCACTGTCATTAAATAAACTAGGAGAGATTACACTTCATAATCTCGCCGAGACACACAGTAGCATAGCAGGATGCATCCAGGTCAAAGGTTACTGAGAGACTAGGCACACAAGTCTGGTCTGACTGACCCTGCGGCTTCTCTGAGGTCTGCAGGCTGTACGTGATGTTCTGTGGCTTTGCAAGCAGCGGACGATAACATCCCGGGACGTTGAGTTTAAGGGAAGTCACTCTGAAACGGGATGACCCCAAGCCATCCTGAGCCAATCGGTCTTGATACCACTGGCCCAGCAAGTTTTCTGGGTACTTGACACTATTTCCTGGCATCGGAAGAATTATCTAGAAGAAATTCAGAAGAAACATTATAAGGGATTGATGGGTCAGGTTAGCAGAGTAGACACAGTCAGAAAAAAGGAGACATTTGAACATAATACCTGGTCTAATGAAAAAACTTCATCCTTTTCCTCCACAGAGGTCACAACATGGACCTACAACACAGAAATAAAGCAATTACTACAAATGTACAGCATACATAAAATAGAGATTTTCAAACATAGATAATAACATTCAATTCAATTCAAACATAGTATATAGATAGGTATATACTCTCTATATAGTATTTTCAATCATAAATATATTAAATTACAACTGAAATGACTACATTTAAAGTATTTTATAATAAATAAAATAATGTTTATTATTTAATTCTATAAAATATATTTTATTTAAAAATTGTGTAACATTTTATTGCCATTAATTAGCAATTATATATAATAATTATTTATTATATAATAAATATAATTATCGCAATCCACCTACATACAGTCCATCACTTTTTTTTCTTTCTCCACAGCTTTAACTAAACCAAGTTCCTAACCTGTGGAGTGTTCAGTTCCTCTGTGGTGTCTTTGAGTCCCTTTTCACATCCAGCCCAAACCAGATCTCCCTGGACAGGCTTAAAGCCCAGTGTCTGGAGCCGGTATTTGGCCGCTTCATTCCACACTCTGCTACAGTAAGAGTGGAGGTAGAAGACCCTCATACTGTGGGGTAAACTGAGCCAGCCACGGATGCAACCTTCCTGTCCGCTGCCGTACCGGTGAAGTGCACGGAGCATAAGGCGCTCTCTGGCTTTGTAAGCTGGCATGAGGGCCAAGCTCTCCTTGGCATTCCCTGAAGAGAGAGATACACAGAGACTGTTAATTATTCTTGGAAGCACAGGAACTGTATGCAAAGAAAGAAAGTCAAATGGGTTTGGAACAACATGAAGGATTTTTTGGTGAACTATCACAAACTTTACTATCAGAGAAATCCCAGCACACACCAGTGAGAAGAAAATGACGTTTTGCCTTGTTCTGGAGATCATTACCATCCTCTGGAGTGAAGAACAGCTTAACAGAAGCCTCCTGCTCAAAATACACAGTGTTTTAAGCCGGTGCACCACATATAGACATTAAATGGAAATTAATGACTTAAACTGGTACCATTTTCTCCTTTAAGAGAGCAAGCCCTACTTGGTCTGCTTGGACACATGATCCACTTCCAAACCGTTGGGGACCGTAATAATTTACAAAGCCTCTGTTCTAGAAAAACAAAAACATATATATCTTTTTTGTAGTAGTGTGTGTGTGTCTATGCCATTTATTAATTAAATACTGGTGAACATATATTTACCTTCACATTTTCCACTGCCTCTTTTACAAGATGTTGCAGCTCTGCAAGTTGAGTTTTCCCATGAGGCTTCAGGTCTCTGATGACAAGATCAAAGTGATTTCCCTGGAGTCTGCCGAGCTTAAGGGGTTCAGAAACAGGACGAACATGAGAGATCTGCATTCCCTTCCTCTCAAACTCTGAGACTTTGTCCAGCAACCTGCCAATAGAATTGTTATATGCATCTATAAATTGAGTCAAGTAAACCAGGGCTTTTTTAAACCTTTTTAAGAACCCCATTCCACGTTCATTATTAAAAAAAATATATAAAAAAAGGTTTGATGTTATAAAGACAATAAAATTACATAATTTTGTATGTACTAAACAGCAAACATAAAATAGAAAATGAAAAATATATTACTTTTACTAATAATATTTCATATTAACATTAAAATATTTATTTAGCTAGTAGATTAGGTAAGAAATAGAATAAAATATTTGCAATTTAAAAAAATCGTAGTTCATTAATTGCGCTAATTACAGGACCCAAATTCCTTAATGGGAAAGATAATAGATGACTCCAAAGTTAAAGCTAGCTTTGATTCTTTTTATTTTTCGCTCTCCACTTTAATATATTAGTGCATTTAATTTTAAAATATATACTTTTTTGCTGATTTTTTTCTTGTAATTAAAGGTGCAGTATGCAGTTCTTTTGCTCTCTTCAATGGCTGCAGTACACTGTTTTCTGCAAACTGGCAACCCAGGCTATTGAAATATTATTGGAATTGTTATTATATTAGAATTGTTTTTTGAAGAAACAAGTATGTGAACTTAGCATGTTTCCTGAATATTTGCAAATGTATTATAGGTATTTTTTATGTTTCAGTGCCATCAAAAAATTACAATACAGCACTTTTGGGGTAAAAAAGAGAATAAAATATTTGCAATTAATTTCCTGATTTATGAAATGGTTAATGTTATCAAATTTGCTGAATGTGAATATTAAAATTGCAATGTTTCACATGTTTCATTATCTGAAGTTAACACATGAACTTTGACAGCCCTAAAAGATTGTTTTTTTCGTTCCGTTTTTTTCTGCAGAAACCTTAGCACCAACTTGTGGTGCCCCTGGGTATCGCCAGACCCCAGATTCAAACCCCTGTAGAGTAGAACTTGGCCAACAAAAATTTACATTTCCACTTACTACTAATTTAATTGAGAAAGGAGAAAAAAAATAAAGATTGGGAAATGACAGAACATCAGATAATGGACTAATTGACTAATGGCCTGTTTACCATTCTGGAGAGATCTTTTTCACCACCATGGCCTGGTAGGTGATGGCTCGCTTGTCTTTAATTCCTGCATAGGTAAAATCAGACGGAAGCACTCCAAGTACTGCAGCCATATAGCTGATGGCCTCCAAAGTCTCCAAGTTCTCTTTCCTCAGTGTGAAAGCTGAGAGGGGAAAAAAAAGACATGTATTTTAGGCAGGTTTCCATAGATTATTAGCTTTACGTGATGAAACGAAAGGTCTTCTCTGCTCACTTGTGTATAGTGTCACCTCCTCTTCCTCCTCTTGACATTCTGCTATAGTTCTCTTCTTGGGTTGTTTGTTTCGCTCTCTTAGTCTCACTGTAATGAAAGTCTTCTGCTGTTCGGTGAAGCTCTTGGTTTCCACAAGCTTCCCAAACCGCCTGCTAACAAAATGGTGAACTGAAGTTCGGTGCTCCTTGCTATCATCGGGCAGGAAGGTGAACACAGAACCAGGTACTTTGGCATCGATGAACCGGAAGAACTCCTCAGCTTCTCCTTCAGAGGCTAAACTAGCAAGCTCCTTGAAGTCTGGGTCCTCTCTGACCCGGATCTCTGATTGATTGGTTACAGTCTGGAGGAAGGGGAAGTTGTATCGTACTGCTCTGTGGACAACTGCTCTCTGGTGTTTATCAGGATAAGTACCCAGTGACAGTTCCACCTTTTCTTGCTCACCAGCTGTTACTCTTATTTTGTTAGTGAAATGCTCCAACTCTTTGTTCACACCTGGACCCAGGATTACATTCAGATCAAAGCAATCCTGATTTAAAACCTCAGTGTCATCTGGTTTAGATTGTTTTAATTTATCATCCCTTTTAATAGCGTGACTTGGTTGAGAAGGTCTTTTTGTATGTCCTTCTTGAACATTAGGACTGTTAACAAGTTGTCCATTGATGTCTATCTCAATAACCACAAAGTCTTGGGGTGAGTTTTTTATGGTCCCATGGAAACCTTCATGGTCTGATATGAAGCACGAGAGAGTGTTTCTCTCCATTCTGAAGCCCTAAACGAAAATGCACTTAGCGATTAAGTCACTCAATCATTTTATTATTGTTTTAGTGATTTATTAATCTGTATAGGCATATAAACTTATAATGAAATGTATAGAATTTATCGTGTTAACATTAACACTATTACATAAGAACAACTGAATCACCATTACAAAGCTCGTTCGTTTAACACTGTTGTGTCATAATACAAAGCAAGCAAATTATAAATATTTGAAAATAGTACTTACTCTCACCCGCGTGTTATTGTTGTCAGTTCACTTCTTCCGCAGCACGTGGTTCCGCTCTTAAAGGCACAGAAGCGCAAAGACCGTGAAGCGTATTCTTGTTAAGCGAGGATTCAGTAAATAGATTCAGTACTTTTTCAACCTGAAGTGCTGATTTTATACAAAATGTGTAAGGCATATTGTCATATTAAGTCGTTATGAGAACAAAACATTAAATGGTAAGGGGGCTGTGTGTGTGTGTGTGTGTGTGTGTAAATGTACATATTTTATTGATTATTATCACACAATAGCAATGCATTATTCATAATTTATTGATTCACCCTAATTCCTGTTTCACCTTTTAAATATTTCTTTCTAAAATAGCCTACCGCTTATACACACAAAGTCTTTAGTTTTGTGGACACTCACACAGAGATCAGTCAGGTGGTTGCACAGCATTTGACCACTGTATTTACAAAAAAAAAAAAAAAAAACATTTCAAGTGTTTCAACATTGCGTCAACTACTGATGAACATTCATTTTTATTCCAATTATCACTCAGTAGTTTATTGAACCATTTATGACTATGTGTTTGGAAGGCTTTTGTCTTTCAAACACACTAAAATGCACAATTTTATGCACAACAAATGGAATGCACTCTTTGTATTTTTGTACAGATTTATATTATACTTTTTTTTTAAAGATAATTTTAATTGTGAGAAATACAGAAACTGTAGAAAGAATTTTCAAATCTTTTTATTTTTCTCTTTCCTCTATTCCTCTATCTTATACAATGCATAGAAAAAGACATTTAAGACTCAATGATTCCTTTCCAGACTTCATAATACCCTTAGATAAGAGACATGTTAATAGTGGTTCGCCTGTTGTAAATCAGTAGATGGATCGTCCCAGAGGTCCTGGAACTTCCCAGTCCCTTCCCTTATGAGTGCTTTCAAAAGCATCCCAAGCAGGTTGCTGAGTGAACTTAACTCCAAGCACTTATACATTAGTGTGGTTGCGAATGGCGTGAAATGCAGGCTGGCTATTAGATGACATGTAAAACATTCGTTCAGGCAGACAGGATGGCGCTAAACCCCTGAAACCATGGACACTCACTTCAAGATGTTAGACAACAACATCATCTGGACAAACATCTGTACAGGCTTAGAAAAATAGTATCTCTGCGGGTTTAGTCTTCACGTGAAAAATATCTGAGATGCAGAGAGGCATCACTTTTTCAGATTTGTGTTATGACGGATTCTATTATCATATCCCTATAATTAAACAATCCTACATTTAAAAAAAAAATGACAAGACCAATTTTTAAGAATTAAAACATATTAAAAAAAGGTATTGGAACATTTTCAGCACAATATTCTTGGCAAATCCTTCATTGAAATCATCCCTACCCTATCACTAAAAGCTTCAGTGGCTGTCAGAATACTGATAAATGATGTAGTCACTCTTTAAGAAAATTTTCAACCTAATCAATCAGAAAGTTAATTAATAATGCATATGGCCTCATAAAACAGATCTGAACTTCTGACCTTCCTGTGGACTGTTTAACTTTCCGGGTTGTTTTCCAAACATAAATCATGCCTAATCTCCACAGCCATTTTCCTGGAAAAATATTAAAGTAACTCCTAAGCTAAAATGGAAAGTTGGAAGGCTACCACTGAAAGTGCAATTTATACCTTGACTAGATATCTGTTCAGGGGAAACCATCTGTTTTTCTCAAAAATTATCTTCAAAAAGGTTTGAAAATCAATATCTATTTCTGGACAACGAGCACTAAGTGGTGTCTATTTCAACAGTATTGCACTCTACATCATAATCTTGGCTAATATGCAAGTAAACAGCATAATAGTGTTAAAACTATTACCAGGAACATCACATACGGCATCCTCGAATGCAAGTGAAGCTTAGTAAAACATTCTTGTCTACCTCAATCTGTGTTCTTCCACATAGAGTATCATATTGCAAGCTACAAAATGTAATTTCACAGGCTTAGTGTTTTACTTTGTGCATAGATCAGTCTATAGGGCTGTGGTCTACATGAGTCAAGGTAAAAATGGGAATTCGCTTCGAGGACGGGATTCATTAGACTAAGTGGAATGTACCACTGTCAGATTCAGAACAGGAAGAGGTTTAATCATCATCACCGCCATCCCCTGGCGCCCGTGTAATTCTACGGCCCCCCCTCTTCCCGGTTGGCCCCTTGGGTTTGGCAAAAGCTTGCTTGTGCGCATGCTGCTTGGGATGAACCTCTTCGTACAGAAAGTCACTGGTTAGTTCATCACCATTGTCAATTTCCAGCTGAAAGGAAGAATCAAAGGTGATTTACAAAATGGTCTGATAACCTTAAAATGACTCTTGCTTCCAGGAATTTAACAGAATGGTGTATGTTGTATTTAATACGACAGTGAAAACTGTAAACATATATAACATTTAATACCTTTTTTGCAATTTCAATGCCTAAGTTTTTCTCCACTGTGTCTATGAGAGGATTCTTGCAGCTTGAATACAGCATTCTTTCTTTGATGCTGCATTTATAACCAGGCATAGAGTAGATGAACACTGCAAACACAAACACGCACACAAAAAAAGCAGTTTGAAAATGCATTATGCATGTGTGTGTGTGTGTGTGTATCATAAGCACTTTTGAAACTACTGTCATACAGGACAAAACATGCCCAACAATTGCTATTGGCAATTAGATTTTAAAATTTGAACATTAACAACTTAAATCAGATGATAACTAGATATTCTTATTTAATACACCTTTCAGTTCTAATTTTCTTAACAGTTCTAATTTTCAAAAATAAATTTGGTCTTATATTTTTAGGAATAAGCTGGAACATAAATCAGATACATTTGTTCTAACAGACCACCTTACTTGTATAATAAATTAACAGACATTATCAAAAAAAGAGCAAACATATACAACAAACAAAAGTAATAAAGAAAATAAATACATTTTAAAAAATAAACAAAATTATATTAATAATTACTAATGTGTTAATTAAATAATTACATAAAACATTGTTCTGTATAACGTATATACAAATTTAATGAACATATGATATGCCACTCCTACCTGTGGACTCAAGGTAGTCTCCTTCATGCGAGTGTTTGTAGAGGAAAAAGTGATACCTAGCTGCATCATTTGGGATCCTTTTAGGCAAATCTTTCAGCTCTGTGGGAGCCGTGCTGGACAACTTGATGGATTCTTTAGGAAAATCTATTTCCTGTTAATGGGATGGACATAATTAATGTTTTTGAATAATTACTCAGGTATACAACATGTATTTCCGTCACATATTGGTGGTTCTGGGGGTCAACCCAACCAGTCTGTCTTCTAACAGTAAACATACAGTACCATTATGCATTTCAGGTGTTTTCTTTGAATGCAATATACAGGATGAAAAGGAGGGATAAGATGCTATTGTACAGAGCTGCTGGGAGTGGTGGAGGGGGAAAAGGCCTGAAGTACCAATTGAACGTAGTTAATCCTTTTCTCCCTGAACTGCTCCAGAGCCTGAATAGCTTCTCTCTGCATAGGGAACGCCACTCCCTGAAGAGTCTGCTGCTTTGTGTCAACATGAATGTCTGTCTGCAACTGAAAACACACATATAAGGCTTTAACAATGTGTTTGCGCTGGCCTGTAATCACTAGAGCAGTCACAACGGTTGTTAAATGATTCCTCTGCAATTAATATTGTAGTTTATAAAGCAGCGCTGTTACACTGTATGCTGAGATTTGAGAATGTTTTGTTTAACTATGTCTATGACCCTTGATAAATCAGCATTTTTACTAGTGTTGCCAAATCTCATCCAAAAAATAAGCAACTTGACTCACCGAAATAAGCTTAAAGCCTTTTTCTTGCTTCGATATGATTTATTGCAGCATAAAAAGTCAAAATAACCAAGGATATATTATAGGGCTGTGCCGGTACAATTATATAATTATGTTATGTTTAAATATTATACATTTGTTGTTTCATTAATATTACATATATAATTTATTTATATTAATATACACATATATTAACACTATTATAGATTATTCAGAAATTATTATTTACACTACAATTTAAAAGTTCGGTGTCATTTTTTTTTTTTAGGAAATTATTCAGTAAGCGTGTATAAATTGACCAAAAGTGATGCCGTTTCTAATCAAAGACATATTAACATTTTACAACACTGATAATGTATCTTGAGCACCAAATCAGCATATTAAAATGATTTCTGAAGCATCATGTAATTGTGCATACACAGAAAAGCTGCTGAAAAGTCCACTTTACCATCACAGGAATAAATTACCTTTTAAAATATATTAAATATAAAACAATTCTTTTAAATAGTAATAATATATAATAATATTACTCTTTTTCCAAGTATTTTCGATCAAATAAATGCAGCCTTTTCTGAGCAGAGGAGACTTCTTTCAAAACTTATGTATATATCGAGGGGTCAGAACCAGAAGGGCCTTAGTGACATTTCACTAACTTTACAGGAGAGCCAAAAGTACCATAGTTTTATCTGACTTTGTGTACTGATTTCAATTGTTTATAATACAAATTTGCACACTCATGGATGACTGTACTTTTGCCAGTAGAAAGAGCTCATTAAGAGCTTTCATTTGATGTATATATCTCCATTTCACCAAAAATGTCACTTACGCCCTTCTGGTTCTCACCCCTCGATATATAATCTTCCCAACCCCAAACTTTTGAATGGTATGCTTATAATATGTGAACCTGGACCACAAAACCAGTCTTAAGTCACTGGGGTATATTTGTAGCAATAGCCAAAAATACAATTTTTGTTTTTTGCCAAAAATCATTAGGATATTAAGTAAAGATCATGTTCCATGAAGAAATTTAGTAAATTTCTTACTGCAAATGTATCAAAACTTAATTTTTGATTAGTAATATGCATTGCTAAGAACTTCATTTGGACAACTTTAAAGGCGATTTTCTCAATATTTTGATTTTTTTTGGACCCTCAGATTCCAGATTTTCAAATAGTTGTATCTCAGACAAATATTGTCCGATCCTAACAAACCATACATCAATGGAAAGCTTTGATGATGTATAAATCTCAATTTCGAAAAATTGACACTCAAGACTGGTTTTGTCGTCCAGGGTCACATATAATAAACATTGCATGTCAACGCTGCACACCACATTCTGTGCTGCACCCACTGAATGAACCTCCTGCTTTGCCTCTCTGGCTCCTTTCATCCAGGATTGGGACCAGCATTTCATCCTCCCATCTACTCAATAAAATCTCTCGTTCAGCAAATTAATAAAAATAAAACACCACAAAGCTGCTTTCCTCTCCTCTCATACATGTAGATTAGTGTAGCATTATCTTCCTCCCACAGCTGCTGCTGCTCTGGGGGGAGTTCAAAGTGCCTTTTGATTGGTTCATTTACGCTGCCTGTCATTTTGAAACAACCAACGATGCACTTAAGATTCAGAGCATATCCTTTTATGGTATGAGGGGAGGTTTGTATGCCTTGCCAGCAGCATCCTTTGCAATTGGTTCCAGGAGCTGGTTTAAATGAGAGAGTGCATGGGACTGAGCTTCTCTATTTTTAGTCAGCATATGTTTGATGCTAAATATAACATTACATTTATGTTTTTGCAAAGACTCTTCCACACACATGGTGATTTGGGACATCCTTTATAGTTTTTATATGCCTACTGGCTCAGCAAACAACATTGTGCGCTTCAGTTCACAATGCAAAAATGGCTTCTAAAGAGCAAGGACCCATCGTTTTGTTTTGAGATAATGTTGTGTGTAATGTCTTTTTGTTCAGCTCATGAAGTTACTGAATACAAAAGGCCTGATATGAACTGTTGGACCGATGTGGTTTTTGCCCTAATTTACTAAAACCTCAGCAGAGCCTGACTAAGGTGTACACCCATGCTGTGTTTATGTTGATGTCAGCATTACCTCATTGAGTTTGATTTGCCTCAGTTCCTCCTCTGCTGCAGTCAAAGGCAGAGGCGCCGCCTGGGAGCTGAGGTACCTTTTATAGCCATTAAGAGAGACATCGTCCTGAGCAGAAAGAGATGCATTAGTGGGGAAACCTATGGCTGCCATACATGCATGTGAAGGTTTGATTTAAAGAATGGCAGATGATATATGTCATACCTTCACTGTGCCAAAAATCTCCTCTTTAATGTGGCCACCACCAAACTCTTTCTTCAGCGTGGCCCTCGTAGCAGCATACAACATCTTTTGTCGAACCTGAAAGGAAAAGTGATTTATGTTTAAACAATAAATAAATATTATAATATATATATATATATATATATATATATATATATATATATATATATATATATATACATATATATACATACATATACACATACACACACACATATATACATATATAACATTTTTTCTTTTTAGGAACAAGAACATGCATCAGATGAATTTATTTTAGGGCAACATACTTCTATAATCATATAATCATAAACATATAACAAACAGCATATAAAAGTACCATTTAAAAGTTCATGAATAGTTCAACCAAAATATATAAAAATTTTCTGTTCAACCAAAACAGAAAATGTACTCTCTCTCGAGCCATCCAAGATCAGTTTATTTCTTAATTGGATAATTGGAACAGATTTGGCACTACATTATTTGCTCACCAATGGATCCTCTGCAGTGAATGGGTGCCATCAGAATGAGAGTCAAAACAGCTGATAGAAACATCACAATAATCCACAAGTAACGCACATGACTCCAAATGCCAGGATTTGTGGATTTGATGGATTTGTTTCTGCTTTTCACTTTACATGACATTAATTAATGGACTGGAGTCATGTGGATTATTGTGATGTTTTTATCAGCTGTTTTGACTCTCATTCTGACGGCACCCATTCACTGAAGAGGATCCACTGATGAGCAAGTGATGTAATGATAAATTCTATTTCAAAGAAGAAACTCATATACATCCTGTATGGTTTGAGGGTGAATAAAATTGTTAGCAAATGTTAATTGTTTGGGTGAACTATTCCTTTAACCCCTTAACTGTCACTCACAGTTTTGAACATAGTCATTATAGTGCACTATCCAAACTTATTTTTTTATAATTCATGAATGAAAACATTTTCCAAAGTGATTTTGATTTCCATGGTAATGCAATGTCTGATTTTAAAATGGGTTTCAAAGGATGAATTTTGATATTTTAATCTCAACTGATATATAATTTCTTATGATTTCTAAAGCGTGAGAGAGAAAAAAGAAAAAAAGAAGACTTTCTGTGACAAAGGTCAGAACTCCTGTTATGATGTAGATTTTTCAGGTGCACTCATCATAAATTAATCTATTACTTTTCCTACATAATTTAACAAAAAACGTGGTAAAATACCTATTTAGGCATCTTAGACCTTTCCAACGATATATAGTTTGTCATGATTAGAGTAGGATTTAATTGTAAAATAGTGAAGTAAACGTAGGCGTCCCACAGGGTGGACGGTGACAGTTAAGAGGTTAATACTTGAATCCAACCAGGAGGCATTTCTGGATTTCAATTTTAAAGTTGCTTTCTTATAGGAAAGCTCTTGGTTTGAGCAATTTGGGCTGGCTTTAGATCAGCGTGAAAGAACGACTGATTCGGGTGCAATTGGGACTCTAGCCATTTTAGTCTCCCTCTGGTTGTTGAACATTGAGGGAGAAAATTAGAATTGCAAATTTGTAGCACAGAACCACAACTGTCCGTTTTCTGTATCAGGTCAACCGTGCTTTTCATAAAAAAAAATTAAAAAAAAACCTAAAAAAAAACTGTGAAAGTAGATTAATGTCAAACTCTTTTGCTTGAATACACAAAGTCTCCATTATATGAGCTTACCTGATACTTTATCTTTTGGTAAAAGATCACATTAGGAGGGGATCTCCAAAGTAAAGATCCACTCACTTAAGATACATTCATTTGTTATAACAATGGTACAATATCCTTGATGATCATATCCACATAGTACTACAAAAACCTCTTATTATAGCCTGTTTTGATATGGACAGGCTTAACTGGCAACCAGATATTTTTAAAGAGCTTTAAACCAGGGACACTATATGTGGAGTAGATGGATTAAAATGCACTGAGCAATGTCATCTCATGATGTCCTTTGGCCTCGTACAAGCTGAAAGAAGATGTGACAGCATGCAAACAAACTCACTGGAGAGTGATCAGGAGACCAGGCCAGAAAGATCCACTCATAACCCTGGTTGTTGGTGGTATCCAACCTGTAGAGAAGGTACGAGGGCATGTCATCCTCCACCAGAGCGAGAACACAGCTGTCCCATTCCTGGTCCCATTTCTTGGCAGCCCGTTTACTCCCGCCAAGAACTAACTTCTCTACAGGGACACAACAGAAGAAAGGAAAGTAAGATATGATTATTTGTTCATACACTGAAAATCATTTTTTTGTTTTATTGTATTTAGTTTAGTCAAAAACAGAACAAAACATTACAGAGCGTTATTTAGCTGTTCAGAAAATGGGAGAGGATTTTTTTTAGTATAACTGAGATACTATTTCTTTTTATTAATATTTTGAATTTGTTATTTAGTTTTTCAATTTTAGTTAAAGTTTTAGCCTTTATGATTTGTCTCATTTTAATTATTTGTTTATTTGTTTTCATAAATTTTTCTTTCAGTTTTAGTTTTATGAAGATAAACTAAATGAAAATGAGAAATGTTGAATGTTGCCTTGGGAAACAAACAAATAAATAAATAACCATAATCCTTACATAACATAAAAATTACTATATGATTTTAGTTTGATGTGAGATATAAGAAAACAACAACTATAAATAAGAATGAACATATATATAAAAAAATAAATATTCTGAAAATTTTTGACTTGTTTCTTGTTCTGTGTTCTCATGTTTGAAAGGGTTTTGAGGTTATCTTAATATCTGTTACAGAAAGCCATATATGGGTTTTCTTTATTGCTATTCCTGACTTGTGAATGTAATATTCTGCTCAAATAATTAAGCAGTTCTGTTTTAAGGGAAGTTGATGTTTTGTACTTAAAGTAAAATATCATAAGGTTCTAAATTTCAAGCTCTTTTGAAGTCTTCTGACATGCCAATTGTAAGTTTAAGTAAGTTTATTTTAAAAAGCTATTTAATAAATGTTTGCACTCTGATGTGTAAAACAGTCATCTCACCATTTTCAATCACTACTTTGATGAGCCGATATTCTCCATTCCGGGCCTTCGCAAAGATTTCTTTCACTTCCCCGGTGGCTGAGAAGAGAAAGCACAGGACACAATGAGACCATTTATTCTGATGCGAAACAAAGCTGACCATCTCTGGACAACAGAACTGAAATTTGGCTGATGAACCAAAGTGAGAAATCTAAAGAGGCATTGTTAGGGACAGTTTGGACACTGCAGTCCATTCCTGGAGTACGTTCTTTGAATTTTTTTATTTATTTATTTATTTTGGCAGAAAACACAATATGACCATGCAAGGTGATCTTTAATTAAAACTTCAGCATGACTGCATTGATTTGATACACTTGTTGTCATGGTAACACAACGCCACTGCAGTAAAAGCTCAATGTAAACAGATGTCTATTGCATAATGCCTAGCAACACCTTTGAATAAAGGTGACACGGTTATTACAGTTGGACCTTTGAGACCTGCTGCCTTCTTGCCTAATCCTCAACTCCAGTCTGACAACATACTGATAGTGAAAGACTAATCGGAATTTATTTGCATGACCATATTAGTGCAACAAAAGGCAGAGTACACTTGACACAGATTCCCTGTCTGGCTCTGGTTTGTTAACTGCAAGCTCGCAATAAAACTCTATAAGGTAATTCAGTCTCAGCGACGACCACAACAGGTTCTCCTGTTTACAAACAAGCGCCAAATCAAGGAACGTGTATTATAGCGACGCAATGAACTCCGTCCGGGTTATTGGAATCGACAAAAAAAGATCGTGAAGGATTTTACCTTGGATGCCGGTTTGATGAGACATTCTGGCTCTCTTGCGTCGGCCGGTTGGTAGATGGTAGTAGTGAAAGAACACGGAAGTCAGAGAATGAACTACAGTAATTTGAGATGCCTGTCATGTGACGCCATTACGTGGCCCCGCCCACTGCGGCGTGGAGTGCGGGTGCATGTGTAGTTCAGAGACAAAAACAATGTAACCTACTAAATAAAAATGGTTAGAGAAGTTAACTAAATTTAAAAATCACAAATTTAAGAAGTCCTGAAAAAGAGAAGAAACTAATTTAACATTTTCTTTATTCATTTTGTAGTATTTTACAGTGAGGGTTTGGGGGTAATTATACCTAGAAAAGTAAAGTCAGGAGTTTTAAAATCATGTTTTTTTTTAATGCTATATATAATGGTCACATTTTTATCAAATCCTGAAATTACCTTGATTTAAAATAATCACACGGGGGTCCGGGAACCCTCAAGGGGCCCGCATTTTCTATAGAGAAAAACTGTGTAAAAAATGTAAATAATAATAATAATAAAATAATATTAAAAAAAAAATGCATTAATATAAATGAATAAAAAAAAGATTAAAAATAAATAAAATTTAGGTTAAAATAAATGAGTCAAGTCAAGTCACCTTTATTTACAGATTGTGTCAAAGCAACTTTACAATATCAAAATAGGAAAACAGAGTTAAAAGAGTTAATAAATAATACATTTTACAGTGCATTACTATGAGTTTAAATAAATACATAAATAAAAGAATAAACAATAGATTAAAATAATAAAAAATAGATTAAAATAAGTAAATAAACAAGTCAAACAATATAATAAAGAATTTAAATACTTTCCAAATAATATTTTAGACATAAATAGGGTCTTTATACATCCACATGCAATGCTAAACTTCAGAATTGCATGTGGATGATCATAATTGGAGGTCCGTGGCATCTAAACGATTGAAAACCCCTGCACGTTGCAGTTCATGTTGCGAGAAGCAGGGCACTTGGCATTTGGCTGTGTGCACTTGGGACAGATCTTGGAAGCGGTGGAATTTTTCAAATGCAGGGTGGGGTTGCGAACATCCCACAGACATACTATATAAATATACTGCCAGACTATAGTGTTGATTCTGTGTGTGTGTGTGTTAAATGAACCACAGACTCAGCAGAGAGGAGTGGCACTGAGCAATGGCAGGGCAATTCATGGTAAAAGCAGACTAAATCTTCCTTGTGGATTAGAGGTTACTGGGCCACACACCCCACTGCCTCTGCAATAGTTATATATAATAGCAATAGTGTGTAATAGCATATTCTATTTAAAGAAGACATTTGTATTGTTACTTAAACTTGGCTGTTGGTTAATTACTAAAAAACCATATGTCCCTTACTAACTTACTATATCTACCTTATTTTGCAATGCAAATATATACTAATTTCTTTGAATGTGCAAGACCTAATTCAGTGATTCATTAGCACAAAGTGCAGTAAGTGATAAAATTATTTGAGTTGTAATATTGTCGGAATACGTGATTCTTGCAACAGTCATTGTGACTCGAGCAGCTCCTGTTTATCTGGTTGTGTGAAGCACACAAATGACAACAGCTCACAGCTGTGAAATGCAGAGTACCTGGATTTTCACGACTATTCACATTCAACACGTCCTTGGGGATCATTTACAATCATAGCAAACTAGGACACTGTCCAATATGACTAATAAAGTTAGAAGCTCAAGCATTCACAAGCCCATGAATCATAAGCTATTTCTGGAATACGCAGTATACAATATGCATTTTTTTCAGTGTATGCAAGAAAGCCCTACTATATTTGCCAAAAAAGTGGAGTATAGGCCTTCAAAAGAGCACACTGCAAAAATATTCTACATAGTGCAATGCATTCAAGTTTAACGTTCCAATTCTATTGTGATTAATGAACAAGTAACATCAGACTCGTTATTTACCCAAAGTTAAGAAATGTAAACAAGTTTATTTTCATTTCTAAAATTATAACTGAATGCTATTCAAATGCAATGTGATGAGGTTATGTGTAGCGTACAGTTTTTTTGAAACATTAATTATGGAGTAAAGTCTATTGTTTCCTTTTTCAAAAATATACATTCACTAGGGCGGGACCTTTTTAAAAGGTAGCTACACCTTTGTACAACCCGAATTCTGGAAATGTTGGGACGTTTTTTAAATCTGAATAAAATGAAAACTAAAAGAATTTCAAATCACATGAGCCAATATTTTAGTCACAATAGAACATAGATAACATAACAAATGTGTAAACTGAGCAATTTTACAATTTTATGCACAAAATGAGCTCATTTCAAATTTGATGCCTACTACAGGTCTCAAAATATTTCGGACGGGGGCATGTTTACCATGGTGTAGCATCTCCTCTTCTTTTCAAAACAATTTGAAGACATCTGGGCATCGAGGTTATGAGTTTCTGGAGTTTTGGTGTTGGAATTTGGTCCCATTCTTACCTGATATAGGTTTCCAGCTGCTGAAAAGTTTGTGGTCGTCTTTGACATATTTTTCGTAATGATGCGCCAAATGTTCTCTATAGATGAAAGATCTGGACTGCAGGCAGGTCAATTCAGCACCCGGACTCTTCTACTACGAAGCCATGCTGTTGTAATAGCTGCAGTGTGTGGTTTTGCATTGTCCTTCTGAAATACACAAGGCCTTCCCTGAAATAGACATCGTCTGGAGGGGAGCATATGTTGCTCTAAAACCTTTAACCAGCATTCATAGTACCTTCCAAAACATGCAAGCTGCCCATAAAGTATGCACTTATGCACCCCCATACCATCAGAGATACTGGCTTTGGAACTGAACGCTGATAACATGCTGGAAGATCTCCCTCCTCTTTAGCCCGGAGGACACGGCATCTGTGATTTCCAACAAGAATGTCAAATTTGGACTCGTCTGACCATAGAACACTTTTCCACTTTGAAACAGTCCATTTTAAATGAGCCTTGGCCCACAGGACACGACGGCGCTTCTAGACCATGTTCACATATGGCTTCCTTTTTGCATGATAGAGTTGGCATCTGCAGATGGCACGGCGGATTGTGTTTACCGACAGTGGTTTCTGGAAGTATTCCTGGGCCCATTTAATAATGTCAATGACAGAATCATGCTAAGATTGAACAATGTGACTGTGGATGATGAGATTTGCAAAACCTTTGCAAGTTGACATTGAGGAACGTTGTTTTTAAAGTATTCCACAATCTTTTTATGCACTCTTTCACAGATTGCAGAGTCTCTGCCCATCTTTACTTCTGAAAGACTCTGCCTCTCTAAGATATCACTTTTATAGCTAATCATGTTACAGACCTGATGTCAATTAACTTAATTAGTTGCTAGATGTTCTCCCAGCTGAATCTTTTCAAAATGTCTTGCTTTTTCAGCCCTCTGTTGCCCCCGTGCCAACTTTTTTGAGACCTGTAGCAGGCATCAAATTTGAAATGAGCTCATTTAGTGGATAAAATTGTAAAATTTCTCAGTTTAAACATTTATGTTCTCTATGTTCTATTGTGAATAAAATATTGGCTCATGTGGTTTGAAAGTGTTTTAGTTTTCATGTTATTCAAATTAAAAAAAAACGTCCCAACATTTCTGGAATTTGGGTTGTACCTTCTTAACCCCTAAAGGTGCATATTGGGACTTTAAAGGTACATATTAGTAGGCTAAGCAACATCTAGGCCTACATAAATGGCAGTTTATACCTTTTGTACCTTTTTTTTCCCACAGTAGGCTTTACAGTGTTTTCTGCACAGTTTTAAATAAGAGGTAAATTAGTATTCTGTTTCAGACATTGGCAACAGACAGTAATCAGGTTAGACGCTATATTGAACTTAAACACTGATCAAAACGAGGCTGTAAGGGACAGATTTACAGTATTTATAATGGCACGCACTGTATATGAAGGTCCTGTAATTTCACATCAGAGCTCACAACTTTCAAAACTGTTTCATGGTTTATTAGTCTATACTGAAAGTATTTTCAGAAAGATGTTTTGTCTGTATGTTGCAAAACAACAGTACAATCCACTGAACGCTGTCCTTCACGGTCTCGTTTACATTAATGTCAAAAACTAAATATGGCGCTCCCCTGACTAAGGTTTGCTGGTTTAACCACAAGGTGGTGCAGTTATCCTATCTATTTTAGGAGCTCCTCTAGACTCTTCACTTTAATTTTTTATTTCATAAACAAGTTTAGATTAAATATGACATATAAATCCAGGAAAGCAGTTGCAGATTAGTATTCGCTTTCTCCAGATGCTGTCATTTTATAAACTTAACAGAGGAGTGAATCTTCATTACTCTTTAAATCCATCTCTGAAACACAGCAGTGACACAAAACAAACAAAAAATTAATTTAAATTCACAGGACAAAGTTAACAAGCTGTCATGGGATACATACTCAGTCAGGAAGGTTCTCGTGCAAGTACACAAAAAAAAACAAAAAAAACAAAACTCCAATATACACAATAGGCCCAATATTGTTTCGGCCTTCCTGTAATGGGAAAATAAATAGACCCATCTAAAGCTGCCATCAGGTGTTTGTCCAGAACTGAAAGGCCATATCAAGATACATATAGAGGCCATAACTCAAGCTGTCTCATTTGTTTGAGTGTGTGTACGTGTGTGTGGCGACGCCACAGACTGAGAAAGAGAATGAAAATGTGTAGGCTTATGTTTTTTGTTGGTGTGCGTAGGAGGGAAATAGAGAAAGGTAGAGAACAGAATAGATAGAGCCTGAAAAGATATTTCTGCTCATGATATTAGTGTACAAAATTATGCATATGCTTATAAAATCACCTACTGTAATGATGCATATTGTATGCCCAATCTTAGCTTAATATGAGCTATAATGGATCCAACTGTTAGCTTCTTTTCAAATGTCATTACTGAAAAACATCACCACAGGAAAATCCCACCATTCATCCTCTTAACCAAACAAAAAACCAAATTACACCCCAAAAAAGATGTTATACCTGTTTTTGAAAGATCTGCAGGAAAATTCACATGCATTAGTCATAAAATGGATGAATGCTTTCTCATTTTATCGCTGCTGAAAGCGTTCTTGCCTTCATCCGTCAGCGGGCTCTGGGTTTAGTGGCTTTGGCACAGCCCGGCTGCTTTATAACTCATATCCAGATGGACATCACCAACTTTTGGTGCTTAAAATTTCATGACCTTCAGCAGCAGAGTAGAAGATTTATGCTCGCCGCACGACATCCAGTGCTACATTTATAAAGGAGGTTCATGGAAAGCCACTTGAATTTATAATCAACATGAATGTGCATTTCATTTCACAATGTGACTCAATGTATTTTGTAGAGGGACCAACCAAGGCAATTATTGTCTCTCTAAGACATGTTCATCTGCCAAACTGTGTGTTTATATGAGGTGCAATGACATTGTGATGAGTGCTTCTCGATTATGAAATAATTTCCCAGTTGTGACTTCTGTGCAGCTTTTTTTTTTCTTTTTTTTCTCGACCATGAATCATGCAGGGAACACAATTTTTCATAATTTATAAGCTTTTCCCAAAGCCATGGGATTTCAAACATCCCAACACCGAAGTAGATCTTTTGGAATTACTTAAATTATCGAGAAGCAAGCCTAGCACCTCTAGATGCATCATGGGAAATCAGACACACTAACAGATATAACAAGTTATAAAAATGTGCTTCTAACATTTCCATTATGTGAATGAAACTTCTGTGAACATTCTAAACATTCAGATATTTTTAAAAATCTTTTAAGAATGTTTTTTCTTGGCTATTCGAACATTCTGAAACAACAATATTCTTAGCTAAAAATTTTATGTTCTAAGATCATTCTCTTAAAGAGTACATAAGACACACAGTTTCAGCTAACCTCATGTTAGTCTTGAGAACCTATAGAGTAGTATTGCATCCTTCAGATCTCAGAAAAGTCTTTAGTTTTATCAGATGTATAAAAGACAGACACAGATTTTTCTGTCCAAAACTAGTCAAACGAAGTCTAAAAGAAAAAGACTTTTCAGAAACTTATAGAAACCCTGAAGGAAAATACTCCATCCAAATATATATATATATATATATATATATTAAATATATATATATATTAAATATATATTAATATATATATATATTAAACTTTGGCCATGTTTAGCTCGAGAATTCAACTTTTTAATATTGTTTCAAAACTGCTTCACTGTAATAAACAGGAACGTAACAGAGTTAAGTCTGCTAATGTTAGTAGAGTGTTCTTTCAACATCTTCTTAATCGGGAAAAAAGTTTCCTTTCCTTAATGGACAATAATTTAACTTTTAAGCATATTGTAAGACATTTCTAATCATTTTTAAATGAATCATTATAGATATGTAAAACAATAGTCAATCTGCCTTTAGTAATGTTACAATAACAAAAAGTTAATAATGCTTTCATGATAGGGTTTTATCAATTCTGTTAACATCAGAAAAACTGTTACTTCTTTGTGAGAACATTCTAAGAGCGTATCGCTCTCTGAAACTCAAAATTTGTGCATTATATTGGGTCCAATTTGTGATAAACATGAAAATACATGGCATGACCCCTATAATTCCCTTCCTTTCCCTTGCTGCACTCCTGTCGTTATTGGAAAACATTGTGAAACAAGCAAGAAACAAGTAACCAAGAGGCACAGTTTTGCTCCAAATGATATTTTGTGGCATTCTCTCCAAGACCATCTCAAGCTAACCTAATGACACTCCACATTTGCTCTACATGAAACACAAGGCTGCCCTTGGGATGTGCAACTGGGTTCCACCATTTCACAGCACTGACTTATCAATGAATCAAGATACGATGGGTGACACAACGGCACCCCAGTGCTACACTGTCTATTTTATTAAACTCATATTTTATAGTTGTACCAATGCTAGCCAACAACTCATGATGTGGGTACATTAGGAGCGACTCTGGAGGACAGCAGAATATTTCTCTTCGTGTTTTTTTTTTTTTTTTGTGTGTATGTGTGTGTGTGTGTGTGTGTGTGTGTGTGTGTGTGTGTTGGGGGGTGGGGGTGGGGGGTACATGCTCTTGTAATCACCCCATCCATTACTCAGGTCATGAAAGGTGGTGGAGACATCAGTTACGGGATGGGGGAGGGACATCCTCTGGACCAGGAAGAGAGAGATCTCTTTGACATGTCACAATTATTTGTAATTTAATTTCACTATAGTAGCAATAGCAAATTAATCTTTTGGACTGGATGAAAAAATTAAGAGAGAAAAAAATTTAGATATACATCTTTCTTTGTGACCATTCCAATGCTTTTGTTCATTGTTCTCTGGCTGCAGAGTTGGGTGTGGTTTGAAGCCCCAAAATTAGATGGTACCATCCAGCTTTGACAGCACCTTCCATTAAGAAATATCTCACCTGTTATTTCCCTCTTTCTTTCAGCTGAATAAATGGCATTTTCTCTCTGTAATTCTCTGAATATTTGATGTTTTCAAAGCAACTGCAGAACCTAGTGAAGATCAGTTTTTATATACCATAAAAATCCAATGGTTTTCAACTCAAAATTCACAAAACAGTTAATGTTATCAGAACCCTCTTTGTAAATGTTTCAATGTAAATGGGCAATGAAGTGTCTTATGACTTTTAAGCACATTGAATGAATGAATGAATGAATGAATGAATTAGTGTTGTAGTAGTAGTAGTATTACTACGCATTAACTTTTAAAACAAAGGCTGAAATGAAACCTTTTATTTTTGGTTGTTGTCAAAAGCATGTGTTCATGAGCATTATAATGGCAAAAAATTGCAGAAAGAAACTAGTAACCCTGGACCATAAAACCAGTCATAAGGGTCAATTTTTCTAAAAAAAAATAAATAAATAGGCTTTCCATTGATATATGGTTTGTTATGATAGGACAATATTTGGCCGAGATACAACTACACTGAACAAAATTATAAATGCAACACTTGTTTTTGCCCCCATTTTTCATGAGCTGAACTCAAAGATCCAAGACTTTTTCTATGTACACAAAAGGCCTATTTCTCTCAAATATTGTTCACAAATCTGTCTAAATCTGTGTTAGTGAGCACTTCTCCTTTGCCGAGATACTCCATCCACCTCACAGGTGTGGCATATCAAGATGCTGATTAGACAGCATGATTATTACACAGTTGTGTGCCTTAGGCTGGCCACAATAAAAGGCCACTCTATAATGTTTTCAGCTTCCAGGAATTGTGTACAGATCCTTGCAACATGGGGCCGTGCATTATCATGCTGCAACATGAGGTGATGGTCGTGGATGAATGGCACAACAATGGGCCTCAGGATCTCGTCACGGTATCTCTGTGCATTCAAAATGCCATCATTAAAATGCACCTGTGGTCGTTGTCCATAACATAAGCCTGCTTATACCATAACCTCACCGCCACCATGGGCCACTCGATCCACAACATTGACATCAGCAAACCGCTCACCCACACGACGCCATACACGCTGTCTGCCATCTGCCCTGTACAGTGAAACCCGGGATTCATCCGTGAAGAGAACACCTCTCCAAAGTGCCAGACGCCATCGAATGTGAGCATTTGTCCACTCAAGTCGGTTACGGCAACGAACTGCAGTCAGGTCGAGACCCTGATGAGGACGACGAGCATGCAGATGAGCTTCCCTGAGACGGTTTCTGACAGTTTGTGCAGAAATTCGATTGTTGCAGTAGCTGTCCGGGTGGCTGGACTCAGACGATCTTGGAGGTGAAGATGCTGGATGTGGAGGTCCTGGGCTGGTGTGGTTACACGTGGTCTGTGGTTGTGAGGCCGGTTGGATGTACTGCCAATTTCTCTGAAACGCCTTTGGAAATGGCTTATGGTAGAGAAATGAACATTCAATTCACGGGCAACAGCTCTGGTGGACATTCCTGCAGTCAGCATGCCAATTGCACGCTCCCTCAAAACTTGCGACAGCTGTGGCATTGTGCTGTGTGATAAAACTGCACATTTTAGAGTGGCCTTTTATTGTGGCCAGCCTAAGGCAGGTTTTGTAGTCCAGGGTCACATATATAGTACATAAATTCATATAATAATAATAATAACAATAATAATAATTTTAAATAATTAAATAATAAATAAATAATTACATTTTTAGAAATATTTATAAATTATTTTATTCTTTTTCTTTTCTTAAATGGTTAAAAAATTTTTTTAACTGTGCTGGATTGTCAATTGAAGCCCAACATAAAATCTGGTTCCTGAAGCAAAAGCAGAGAACCACAACACATTGTGAGCTTGACCTTTTCTGTGTCTCTTTGACCTGGCGGAACCTGTGGAAAGGCAGAGAGGAAAAACATCTGTCTGTGCCTGATCCAAATTAGTCCTAAAGCACTAAGTGAGGTTTGAAGTCTTTGCATTCAAATACACTCTTAAAAATAAAGGTTGCAAAAGGTGGTTTTCATAGCGATGCCATAGAAGAAACAGTTTTGGTTCAGTGAACCGATAAGAACCACCTTTTTTCTTAGAGTGAAGAACATTTTAATAACCTAAAGAACCTTTTTCCACTCTAAAGAACCTTTTGTGGAATGAAAAGGTTCCGTGGATGGTAAAGGTTCTTTGTGGAACCATTGATGCCAATAAAGAACCTTTATTGTTAAGAGTGTATTAGCAACATTGCATTGCTCAACATTATAATAAATGGCCAGAGATTGGTGAGAAATTATCCTTGTACCTAATTAGACTGAACCTATATTAGGATCTCATTATCATGACATATTTTCCCCCTATTGCTGATTTCCTCATCTAAAGTCCTATAGAGGGGTTTCCTATGTTGTGAGTAGCAGAAGGCTGTGCTGTTAATACTAATGAACTGGCTTAATTGTATAGAAATGTATTTGACCGTGAAAATTCCAGTCAAACCGCTGAAAATGCCTCTCTCAGCATGAATAACTCTCGCAGATTCAATTAACATCACCTCAGTTTACACACTGCCATTTATCAAGTACTGCTAGAGCGCAGTGTGTGTGTGTGTGTTGGGGAGTGCTGCAGAGGGATTTATTTAGAATGATCTATTGTGAGGGGGATTTTGAGGCGGTAAATGTCTTACACTGAGAGGGCCATTAGAAACGCCTGCTTAGCCGGATTACAGCATGCAGCTACTTCACTTATCCATTCCTCTCCTCCCTTTCATTGTCTTCCATTCTCCATCCTTCCTCCTGTTGACCCCATTCACTGTTTCAGCAAATTCACTGTGAACGGTGATGCCTTGCTGCTATTTAGGCAAATATTACGCTTAATGATGGGTTAGAAAACCTAAATTGGCATATAATGGTAGTATAATCAAGCAATTCACAAATGCTCTATATATGGCTTGAGTTTAATGGACTTTTTCCATCATTTTATTGTCCACCAGGCTAAATTCGATGGCATTCGAGGTATTGTTTACATCCACAGCATAAACTGTGTGGGATGAGCTTTGCTATTTAGCCCTCTGATGCATGTAATATTATTATAAAATGTTTAAAAAAAATACCACAACAAATTTATACGAGTGTATTTTCTTAAAGGCATAGTTCACCCAAAAATGTAAATTACCTCATGTTTTTCAAACCTGCACGACTTTCTATTTTCTGTGAAACACAAAAGAAGATATCCCCCACCCCCCACCAATCCCTGAATATTTTTTAAAACAAATGATCATAAATTAACATGTAATATCATTTGTAAATATTTAATATAATATTGTACTTATATATTTTAATACAATACGAGTAAAAACAATGGATTTACCAATGGATTAAGAAAAATAAACTAATTTCAATGTAATTCTATTCTATTCTAATAAATGAATGAATCAATGAACCATCTATCTATCTATCTATCTATCTATCTATCTATCTATCTATCTATCTAAATTATTAATATTTAAATGCTTGCTTTTTGAAATTTTGAATTAAATTATGTGGTCTCTCTTTTTAGTTGACTATTTTTGGTATTTTTCAAAGGCATGTATCAGACACACTATTCCTCTAAGCAGCATATTAAACATATGGCCATGATTCTTGCATTTCAGCCAATGCAAAGGATCCTACACTTCCGTTTAAGCCATCCAATCAGCTCGGCTCATTCCTGATCTGCGCAGAAGGCCCATTGCGTATTCAAACCCTGGCCCTCACACACAATCTGGCCGGAAACGGAGGTCTAATGAAGAGCCCAGGGGGTCTGGCTATCAGAGTGATGCATGGCATCATGTGAACGGACACCTTTTCATGCTGCTGTAGCGGGTAGGAGAGCAGCCCATTGAAAAACGATTAGAGGGCTGGGAACGTGACCCCCACAGCTTGCTAATGACATTTCTACAAGCTAGTCCAGAGCTGTGCGCTAGTTTGCTGAGGGGAATATTAAGATTTTGCCTCACTCAGGAATGAAGCAAAGAGGAGCTGTTTAATGGATGAAGATGATTGCTGTTCATGACCGCTTGATGCTCTTCAGTCAGAGCTGCTGGGACATACTGAGCAAGGATTTGGTAAATAAATGAATGTAATCTGTTGCCTATATATATAGTAAGAACAGAAGCAGCAGACAGACGTCAGTGGTCAGTTTTTCAGGAATGTAAAAAACAAAACAAAATATTTTCTTGCCTTGCAGTTTAAACAGTTTCTTACCCAGTATTTTTGGCTTTTTAATAAAAATATCTATATTTTTTGCCTTGTACTACAAATAATTCCTTAACCAGTAATTTTTGCTTTTTCCCAGACAAATAAAAATATATATATATTTTTGTCTTGCACTACAAACCGTTTCTTAACCTACATTAAATGATCTGAAAACAAGTCTCAATTTCTGCATAAATTACTTTGTTTTGACTTCTTTACCACAAAGCAATATAAAAATATTTGCTTGCAGTGTGAGAAATTAGGATAATGTTGAACAAATGCATATAAGATGGTATATTTGCATATTTCGCAAATAACCTTTGGCTTTGTCATAAAATCAATATCAGTAACAGAACATGTGAGGCTCTCAAGAGGAAATATGACCTTATTTGTGATTTGTCCTTTTGGACAAGGTACGTTTTAAGCCTGAGGGGGTTTGGTGATTGGAGAACGCTGGAGCAGACAGTAATTTAATGACGAATGGTTGTAGGGGCCACCATGCTGTTCATGGCCTCTCAGTGGAGAGCGAATGGCTGAATCTGCTAGTCTCTCATTGCTTTAGTATGATAATGATGCCTTATGGGGGTCCAGAGGTGCAGCTGGTGAATCCAGAACACCTGAGTCCATTCGATCACTTAAAAGTGAGCCACGCCAACAATTATTGGAACTCAAAGGAATTGTGGATCCCTAAATTAATATTCATAGCTGAAGGCAAACTCGAGCATAGAAAGCTTCTGTAAGATCAAATATAAATCTCAAACTACAGTGAAATTCTGAAGTTTCTCAGTGAATTTGAACATTTTCTCTGCTTATTATGAGTCTTGAGAAAAGGCTTTCTAAAGTCTGTTTGAAAAAGTAAGACTCCATAATCTTACATCTTTTCCTCTGCGGCAGACGACTGCGGGAGTCTCTCTCCAGGTGTGTGCTGCCGAACAGATGTGCACCACAGGTGGGCTGAATGCATTTCAGAGGTTTTTTGTATATATTCATGAGTGTGCCGATGCGACTGTATGAATGTGGGTCGCTCTGATGGAAAGGCAAGAGCCCAGCAGGGGCAGCCAGTTTGTATTTCGCAAATGCCGCCACCCTCACAAACTCATAATTAGCACTAGCGAACTAAAATGGCTAATGAGTCTCAGAGGGAGTTCAAAGATTAACCCACAGTATAGCTGGAGGAGACCGGGGTTTGATGGCCGTGCTGGCTCTGACAAGTGTCCTACATTCTACCCATTTCAAATTTTAGCACACATGAATAAAGCATGCAAGAGGAACAAATGAAACATGATTGACCTAATGATGTTCAATTTTTAAAATCAGCACGTGAGAGCAAATGTGAGCCCTGTTTCAGTTTCAGTGGTGCATAATGCATATTGAGCTAGTTTTTACATTTTAGTAGTTTTGGTAAAACCATATAGCCAATTATTTTATTTTATTTTATTTTTATTTTAAATACAAAATATTTTTTTATATACTTCATATACTCTATATACTTTTTTGTATAAAATACATATTGTACTTTATTGTATAAAATACAGATGTTTATCTTACATTCTGCCTGTTTCAAGTTTTAGCAAGCATGAATTATAGCAAATGAAATAGGATCAAATAAAACATGATTTTCAGTTTTGTAATATCAAAATGTAAGAGCAAATGTGAGCCCTGTCTCAGCTTCAGTGGTGCATATGCATATTTGTCCATATTTTTAAATACTTTACTCATTTTGGTACAGCCATTACATATAGCAATTATTTGATTTTTTTTGTTTTTTTTTTTGTTTTGTTTTTACTTTTAATTTTAAATACAAATTTAATTATTAATTTTAGTTCATGTGTATAAAATATACATTTATTTTAATATTTGATATTATTCATATATTTTATTACCATTTATTTAATTTTTTACAAATAATAAAGCAAATATTTAAATATTCATATTTAAAAGTTTATGAAATGAATGAAAAATTTAATTTAATTATTTATTTATTTTTAAATCAATTTTTGTTACTTCATCTATCCACTGCTAAAAGCCACCTAGAAGCTGACAACGGAGCAATTTTTGTCCAGAATAATGTGAGACAAGTTGAGTCCTGAGTCTGACTAACACAATTAAATTTCCAAAAAGACCATTCACACAGCCCAGGGTCATTTAAATTGTAGGAATATGACTAAACAAACATGTCCTCCATAGTTTTTATGTGACACGAATCCATTTGGACCAGCTCTAAAAAGTGCATTAACATGATTTAAATGGATTTTCGGATATAAACCCTTATACTGAACTGCAATCCTGCACTCAAGAGATAACACAAAGGTGGCCTCTTCTGTCTGGAGGTGGATGAAGCACAGGTTCAGGACACAAGAGGTTCCCAGGCTACTGTGGGTTTGACGGACGATGGGGATCTTCAGGTCTAATGAGCTGTGTAGGAAGCAAGTGGAGAGGAGAATATTTCCTGCAGCGAGTCAGCCGAAAACGATTTAACAAAAGGAAATATGCAGGAGGTCCAGCAGTGAGGGGCTTTTCATTTTCTCCCCTCTCTCTTTCTGCCTTCCTCTCTCAATTTCCTGCTTCAATTTGTGATCACGAGTGAGGAGAGGAGATATAGAGAACGGGAGAGAAAAATTGTTTCAATCCGGGAGGAACAAGCAGTGCAGGCCCGGCGAGAGGCTTGTGATATATGTGTGGGCTGAAGTTAGCTCACAATGTTTTGACATTTCTGATATGGAATAAAATAACAAGGCGTTGAGAATCAGGCAGGAGTGAATTTGTATCCAGAGTCGATCATTTAGTTCTCGTTACGGCCGATACTGAGTGAACAGTATTACTGTTGTGTTTGAGGGGAATGACGTGGCGATAATTTGCACAGTATTCAGTGGTGGTTTGCACATTACCTACACCTACACAGGTCCACCGAACTAGATGTAAATGATCTCACTGAACCGTGAGCTCAGCTGAACCTGAGCGGTAAATATATGTTGTATATATGTACGGAGGCAATATGTGGGCATGAGAGCGACAGGGAGAGATGAGTCGATTCAAAAGGAGTTAGAATAAATTGCTTTTAAACTTTGAAGTCGTGTTTCTTTGTGCTTTGTAGATACAAAATTACAATGAGCAATTTCAAACTTGCATATTGTAGAATTGAGATTTAAATTAAAAACACCCCTAGATGTGAGATTAAAAAGTAATGTTTGACTGAAAATGCAAATATTTCTCAATGCAATCAAGAAGTCACATGAGGCACATGATCATAAAATAACATGCCAAGTTGCAAATGCATACTAAATTACAATCTCTATTAATTTCTGCTAATGTCACTTAATAAAGATGTTTGTGTTATTTCACAATTACCACCAATAAAAATGAATAAATTTTGTAGAAGTCTGGTAATGGTTCATGTTAACTAATCTAGAAACTACTGTAAAGTGTCACCCAATTTTCATTTATGTTTTTTGTGATTTATGTGTTTGTTGATAGAATATTTTTCAATTAATTATATATATATAATTGTTATAATAGATGTGAAGAGGCTCTCCAATCTGTGAAAGAGTGTGTAAAAAGATTGTGAAATACTTTAAAAACAATGTTCCTCAACGTCCAATTGCAAAGGCTTTGCAAATCTCATCATCTACAGTGCATAACATCATCAAAAGATTCAGAGAAATCTCTGTGCGTAAGGGACAAGGCCTTTTGTTGGATGCCTGTGGTCTTCAGGCCCTCAGATGACACTGCATCACTCATCGGCATGATTCTGTCATTGAAATTACTAAATGGGCCCAGGAATACTTCCAGAAACCACTGTCGGTAAACATAATCAACCTTGCCATCTGCAGATGCTAACTAAATCTCTATCATGCAAAAAGGAAGCCATATGTGAATATGGTCCAAAAGCACTGTCGTGTCCTGTGGGCCAAGGCTCATTTAAATTGGACTGTTTCAAAGTGGAAAAGTGTTCTATGGTCAGACGAGTCCAAATTTGACATTCTTGTTGGAAATCACGGATGCCGTTTCCTCCGGGCTAAAGAGGAGGGAGACCTTCCAGCATGTTATCAGCATTCAGTTCAAAAGCCAGCATCTCTGATGGTATGGGGGTGCGTAAGTGCATATGGAATGGGCAGCTTGCATGTTTTGGAAGGCACTATGAATGCTGGAAGGTATATAAAGGTTTCAGAGCGTCCAGACGACGTTTATTTCAGGCCTTGTTTATTTAAGCAGGACAATGCAAAACCACATACTGCAGCTATTACAACAGCATGGCTTCTTTGTAGAAGAGTCCGGGTGCTGAATTGGCCTGCCTGCAGTCCAGATCTTTCACCTATACAGAACATTTGGTGCATCATTAAACAAAAAATACGTCAAAAACGATCACGAACTCTTCAGCAGCTGGAAACCTATCAGGCAAGAATGGGACCAAATTCCAACACCAAAACTCCACAAACTCATAACTTTGATGCCCAGACGTCTTCAAACTGTTTTGAAAAGAAGAGGAGATGCTACACCACGGTAAACATGCTCCCGTCCCAACTATTTTGAGACCTGTAGCAGGCAGCTCATTTTGTGCATAAAATTGTAAAATTTCTCAGTTATGTTATCTATGTTCTATTGTGAATAAAATATTGGCTCATGTGATTTAGTTTTCATTTTATTTAAATTTAAAAATAGTCCCAACATTTCTGGAATTCGTATATATATATATATATATATATATATATATATATATATATATATATATATATATATATATATATATATATACATACATATATATATATATATATATATATATATATATATATATATATATATATATATATATATATATATACATACATACATACATATATACATGTATATATGTATATATGTATATATATATATATATATATATATATATATATTATTTTTTTAACTGAAAAATGTTCAAGGTGAGACTTACAAAGATAAATTTTCCTTTAGGCTTTTCAGATTTGACAGGGCCATTTAAATCTTATGGCAGACTAGAAAAATGTTTTCAGGAAACCTCTTTGAAAACAATCATGATTTTTTATTGCATTCGATAAGATAAGCTGTACACCTTTAAATAGCTCCAGAGCAGCACCAGATGCAAACTCTGAACCATACCTCAGACCTTTAACCTTAAACACTGAAGCCAGACCCAAATTCTACTACACACATGCACTTATCAACTGTGTTACAACCTCTAGAGCTTTGGCTTTCCATCCATTGACTTACAAGATGGTCTAGTCGAGATTCAGTCAAGGGAAAGCAACTGACCCAGATTCACTGGTCATATCACTGAGACTACAGAGCAGAGATTCTCTCAGTGTGGCCCATATACAAGCAACACAAGCCCACCTACTAATCAATGATACATGCTGACTGAAATACAGGCTTGAATATAGTGTAGATTTTAATAATTAGACTTTTCTTGATATAAAGCAGACAAACAAAATAATAAGTTGACACTTTATTTTAAGGACCAATTCTCATTATTGACTAGTTGCTTATTAGCATGCATATTACTTGCATACTGGCCATTTATTAGTACTTATAAAGCACATATTAATGCCTTATTCTGCATGACCATATTTTAGATCCCTTAATCCAATCCAATCCCATACTAAATGTTTTACAACTTACTATTAATAAGCAGCAAATTAGCAGTTTATTGAGAGAAATATCTTAATCAATAGTGAATATTTGTTCCCTATTCTAAAGTGTTAATATTATGTGGTCTTTATTAAAGGATTATAAAATTAAAAACACTAAGATCAAGACACTGGATCAGTTTTCCAATTTTAGACAGCAGACAGAGGAATCTGGATTACTTTGAATGCACTTATAAGCTGTTTTTTTAAATAAGTAAATAAAGAATGTTGGTCACACTTTATTTTAAGGTCCAATTCTCACTATTAACAAACCATTAATTACGACTTTTGCCTCAATAAACTAAATTAATAGTTCAGGTATTGGATAGGATTAGGGAATTGGTCCCTTTACTAAAGTGTTCCCGAAGTAATTCACCCAAAAATGAAATGGTCATATATTAATCTATTAACTATACCTTTCTTCTTCAAAGTTATATACATACATAAAAATACTTACATTATAGATACAACATAAACAAACAAACTTACATTCCAGAATGTTTTTTAAAGGGGTCATATGACGTTGCTAAAAAGAACATTATTTTGTGTATTTGGTGTAATGCAATGTGTTTATGCAGTTTAAGGTTCAAAAAACACATTACTTTCCACATACTGTACATTATTGTTGCTCCTCTATGCCCTGCCTTTCAGAAACGTGCAGATTTTTACAAATCTCATCGTTCTGAGAAGCAAGGTATGCTCTGATTGGCCAGCTATCCAGTGCATTGTGATTGGCCGAATACCTCAAGCGTGAGACGGAAATGTTACGCCCCTTAACGTATCGTGATGCCGTGTCCCAGCGCGACGACACAAAAACAATAAAACCCATTATAAACGAGGCATTTGTTGCATCCAGTAGGGACATAATTGCTGACTATAATGACTTGTAAACATTACTATGTCTGCATTTGTGATCGGAGAAACGACAACAAGCACTACTCTACACAGCTCAAAACTCGCGTGGCAAATTATTTAAATAAGAAAACATACTTACAGGCTGTGAGTCAGAAGCGCTAGACTGTCCTTGCAAAGTTGGAATTGCCCCACTTTATAGAAACAGTCTTTGAGCATATATAGCTGGCAGGCTACTCTCAGGTTCAGGAAATAGTCCTCCGTAAAATGCGCTGCACACACTTGAATATTTGGGTTGAACTGTTCTGGAACAGTGTTGTAAATACAACTTAACCACTAATTTCTAGTTGTGTCCTCTTTTGGAAGCCCAAACAAAGTAGTTTTGCTTTCGCAATGAAACAGCGTCTCCAGGATATGGTGCCGGCGGCAGCAACAATACTACAGCGAGAATAAAAATCATGCCCCCTTTCTTTGCATACATTTGGGCTGTGTTTTGCAAATCTCCCCACACCGTGACGTAAACATGTGGGGGGCGTGTTTGAATGAGCCGTTTTAGGTGGGTGTGGTCGAGTCTTAACTTTTATAAAGAATATCTCTGGTTTTATGACTTTAGTCTTTGCAGCTTCAGGGATCTTATCTGCACAAACAGCTTGTAACACTCCAAAGAGAAAGGAAAACTTGAAATCGCATCATATGACCCCCTTAAATAAATCTCATAAATTTTAATTTCATAAAATGACTACAGCAATGATGATGGATCAGTTTTGTTTGGACAAACAGTTATTACATAATGCACATGGATGATTTTCAAACAGACTGTGTGAGTGGGACTGAATCCTTCATTCTGTTTCAACACACACACACACACACACACACACACACACACACACACACACACACACACACACACACACACACACACACACACACACACACACACACAGTGAGAGACTCTGAAGGCAGTCACACTTAGCCATGCTGATTGGCACTCATTCACTCATTCACACGTCCACTCTGAGACACTTTCTCCCACTCATTTTCTTTTTTTCCCCTCCTGGTACTCTTCTCTCGAGATGCGGCTTCTGTTGTCAGTCATGCGAAGACTCTAGAAAAAGATCGGCCCTTGTGTTCACCAAGCAATTTATGTTAAATGTGGTTGTTTTGGACCACAGAAGAGTGCGCTTGGATCAATTTATGTTCTGTATAGCCATCTGTCTGTCAGTAAAAACACGGATAGGTGGATCTGATTCTAAGACAGCTCCCAGACATAAGGTAATTAATATTACATATCCTCTACAACTGGTAACATCCTAATGGTTGCTAGGACTGGAGAGAGAGAGAGAGAGAGAGAGAGAGAGAGAGAGAGAGAGAGAGAGAGAGAGAGAGAGAGAGAGAGAGAGAAACAGATACAGATAAAGATATAGATAGATAGATAGATAGATAGATAGATAGATAGATAGATAGATAGATAGATAGATAGATAGATAGATAGATAGATAGATAGATAGATAGATAGATAGATAGATAGATACTCCAAGTTTAGTTCTCCAACTGGCAGATTTGTAACTTTTTAACACACACGCACGCACGCACACGCACACACACACACACACACACACACACACACACACACACACACACACACACACACACAAGAAAGTGTATTTCCAAGTTAGGCTTTTAACATTGAAAATAAATAATTATATTCATTGCTCTGTTTGAGCAGTCCAGCATAAACCATCTCCCGAAAGTTATCATAAAAATTGCTGAACAAGGACAGCAAATGCTGTTCAGTCTGAATGGAGGTCAATGCAGAAGAAATTTCTTTTTAATGAGTTTTTAATTATTCTTTTTTTAAATGATTTCAAATAAAATTATTTAAAAATCCTTGAAAAATGTTTGTAAGCACTGTAAGCAAATTCTAAAGCCTGTTTTCAGAGAACATATCTATTTTATACAATGTTTTGAAAATGAATTTTGTTTGAAGGATTTTTAAATATTATAACTGGAATATAAGACAGAAATACTTGGAGTGAGCTCTGAAGTTTGAAGTTTTTATTTATTTTAAGGAATAATTCACCCAAAAATGAATAGTTGTTGCTAATGTACTCACTCTCAGGGCGTCCAAAATGAATATGAGTTTGTTTTTAGGGAAATTGATTTAGGGAACTTTTGCATTACATTATTGGATACTCTTCAGTGAATGGGTGCCGTCAGAATGAGAGTAGAAAAAGCTGATAAAAACATCACAATAATCCACAGGACTCCAGTCCATCAATTAATGTCCTGTGAAGCAAAAGGCTGTATGTTTGGACTCTCATTCTGACGGCACCCATTCACTGCAGAGCATCCATTGGTGAGCAAGTGATGTAATGCTAAACAAACTCATCTACATCTTGGAGAGCCTGAGGGTTTTTTTTGGGTGAACTATTTTTCAAAGTCATATGTTGTATAACAAGTTAAAAACATTATTTTAAAGCAGTATTGTAGCATTTACACTACAAGAACAATGCACACAAAAGGTTTCGGATTCCATTTACATCAACAGTCTTAATGCCACACGCACAATGGGCCTCATTCATGAAACATTCGTAAATATAGGAGTAAATTCCGAGTAATTTGCGCGTAAAACTGACCTTCCAGAAAACTCTCCTCCGGATTCACAAACGCTTCGTAAACGTACGATTTGATAGTAAAACATGCGTATGTTAATGAATTCCAATCAGTCGTAAATAGGGCGCTTGTGCACGCTCATTCACAATTTGCATAATCCCGCCTATGACTACAGCTATGCACATTTATTGTCCAGGAACGCAGTGGAATATTCTGGTTCACTTTCTCAAGTTTGGCTCCAGTATATTGCATAAATGCAAAAAACATTAATAGACCATATAGCTAACAATAAATATTCAATAACGTGTGTCCACCAAAGTGTTTTTAGCCACCTGAAAAATGACAGGAGCTCTTCTGAAAACGGCCAGCTGGTGGCGCTTGAAAACACTTTGGTGGCACAGCGTTTTCCCCATTGACTTTAAAAATAAAAAGGTTTTTCCAGCTGTCGATTTGGTTGCTATGAAGTGGAATATCCATGGTAGTAACGTATTACTAGTATCTAATTTTGAAGAATATTACTGAATATAAAAAAAGCAGTAACCAGTAATATTAACTTCTCTATTGTTGTTCAGTTGTTGTACAAGTAGGATGATTGGTCGATGTGGTATTTGTCCCGCCCCTCCTCCATTGATTGGACGGCTGGCTAAAAAGTGACAATGACACGTGCTGCGTTCTACTCAAAGATAAACCGGAGCTAAACAGTTGATCAACTCTCAGCTACAAAAAAATAAAATAAAATAAAATAAATTAATTAATTAAAAAAAAAAAAAAAAATTAAAACAGAGCAAATGGAAAATGGAAGTGCATCAAGATTCAGTGTCTCAGTTTGCCAAAAAGAACACAAAACTTTTTACGCACCATTTACACCTGGAAAGAGATTTCTTTCGTACCAGTTAACATTTTGAAAATACGAACATTTTCATGAATCTGAAAATTTACGTCAGAACCGCTTTACGAACGATTTACACAAAAATTCGTTCTGCTCGTGTTTCATGAATGAGGCCCAATGTGTCTAAGAAAAAGCTCCATCAGAAGTGCTCAGAATGTTCAGTCATACAATAGAAAGCAACAAGCCATTCAGAGGCAAGAGATAAAGAAGAATACGAGATGGAGAAAAGAATGACATGAGTGCATGAGATACTTTAAGGTCAGAGAGAAGTAGTTGGATGGAACTTGAAGGGGAGGAGGGAAAAAAACGAGTTTGCGATAAAGGAAGGAGAATGGAGAGATGAGCTGGGAGGATAATGATGAGACTGAGTTTGAAAGTGCTCTGACAGTGTCCTTTAAAACACCCTTTCTGCTTCCTTCAACAGAAAGAGAGAGAGAGAGAGAGAGAGAGAGAGAGAGAGAGAGCAGCCATCTGTCAAGACCTTACACTGCAGTCTTGCAGCTATCTGATAGCCGGCAGGAGAGAGCGGCCTGACAGCTCAGTGAAACACCTGCATTAGCATTCAGCGGGCGGAGAAAGAATGCATGTAAGGGCAGGACAGAGTGCTGAATCCTGCTGATATTACAAGAAGGCTTTTTAAGCACAAATTATTCAAAAGTAGCCTTTTTGTGAGGAAATTCACTTTCCTCACGCATACACACTCAGGTTCCATTTTGTCCTTGGGGGGAAATAAACATTTGGTGCAGAATTGTCTTTGTTCTCAAGGTTTATTGACATTTCAAACAGATGAAAAATGCAGGGCTGTGTTAATGGCTCAGTGTTTCCTTGCTGTTCAAGCACGTTTTGCCGAATGGTTTATTTATTCTTAGTAGATAAAGCAGGTTATTTATGAATATAGGTTACGGAGAACACAAGACCTCACACTGGCTGACCCTTGCAAAAATTACCCATGGTTTTTACTATAAATAAAACCAAAATAACCATGGTTACTATAGTTAAACCATGGTAGCCACAAATTAACCATTATTTTGCTACACTAACCATAGTTTAACTATGGTATCTGTATAAAATTGTGGTTATAAAAATGGTAATCAATACACCAAAAAACATGGTTTTACCTTTTAAAACTACCCTTTTATTATAATAAAATTATGTTTAATTTTTGTAAGGGGAAAAATGCTTGATTCTAATAGGCGCTAGCATGCTAATGCTAAAGCTGAATGAGTAGGTCACTTTTACATTGAATTTCTGTTTAAGCTTGAGTTTAAAGACTGAAGAAGAAACACAGCACAAGATTTTAACAGTTGTCTTCAAAGAGTTGTTGTTTGTTTTTTTTACTACACTTTTAGATTAGCATTAGCACTATGCTAAAGCTGAATGACTTGGTTGCTTTTACATTAAATTTCTAAGTTTGAGTTTAAAGCCCGCAAATCATACATTTGTGTAAGTATGATCAAATAGCTCTCTTTTAATCCCATGTGACTGTGATATGGTTTTAAAATATTATTACTCTGAAACTTCCTTTTCTTGATTAGTGTCTCGTCCCTGGAGTCCTCAGCTATCAAGGCCAACTGACAGATTATTCATGTGACACAGCCTTGGTAGTCATTAATATCTGTAATATGACAGTGTCTTTCTACGAACTGTCAGTAATAGTTAATGTCCTACTTTTTAAGCATGACAAATACTGCATAAAATAAATCAATGAGCAGCTCATCGCCAAGAAGAAACTGGAATAACTACATTTCAAAAGAGGTTTGTTTTCAGCTATAAAACATAGATTTTGTCTCTTAACAGCAGAATAATCCAACAAAAATGTCTTTCATTTTAAAACACACCTGGGCTAAAATAGATATTGGCCTACTAAATGTTTGGGGTCAGTAAGAGTTTGTAATATTTTTTTTTTTAAATAGTCTCTTATGTTCACCAAGGCTGCATTTATTTGATCGAAAATACAGTCAAAATGGTAAAATATTACTCTTATGTTTTTTTAATATGTAATTTATTCCTGTGGTGGCAAAACTGAATGTTCAGCATCCTTCAGAAAGCATTCTATTATTCATTCTATTATAAATCATTCAAGAAACATTTTAATATTATTATTATTATTGTTATTTTTTTTTATTTTTTTTTTTGTGATTTGGATAATTTGAAAACTGAAAAGAATTTGGGGAAAAAAAAAAAAATTATTTGAAAAACCAATCTTTTATAACAGTATAACTGTCACTAATCATGTTAATGCATCCATGCTAAATAAAAGTATTAATTTATTTTAAAAAAATAAATAAATCTTACATACACCAAAATATATTTTTACAGTATGTTAAACATTTTAAAATATATTAAAAAATTACTAATCTCAGCTTGACTATTAAAAATCCAATCTATTAGGACTATATACATGCTTTTCATCATCTTTGCTCACTCATCTGAACTATTTATCTCTCTTTCCTGGAACAATATAGAACAATGCCAGCATAATAGCTACTGATCAGCCTGTTTAACATAAGCTCTGTTTCTATATGTGTGTACAAGAGGCATGTATAGTACATCTGTGTCTCAGAGAGTATCATGGGAGCCCCTTCTCTCCCCTCTCACATTCTCCAAATGATGACACCCAGGGTGAGAGGTGATAATGATTATTAAGCCTTATTAATAATCATAATTGGGATTGAAAATATTCAAGTTTACATCTGTTAGGGGTGTATTAGAATCTCACCCCCTACATCATCTCCCATTATGGTCCTGTAATTGGAAACTATCCTTTTCTATGGAATACAAAACGATGAATGATGAAGTCTATTAGGCCTAAATTATTCAAGCCATAAATTGAAAATAAATCTCTTTTGCAAAGCATATGAAAAGAGACTCGTAGCAGGAATAAAAAAGGACTTATTTCTTAGTGACAAGGACTACATTTAAACTCTGCATTAAGTCCCTGGAGTGTATCGCCAAGCTTTATTAGAGAAAAATAATAAAATAAAAAGTGGCGGCTCAAAATATTCATGCTATTCAAGAGTGTTCATTACTGCATGAACACGCTCGATGGCACAGACATCAAAGGAAAAGGCCTGGCCGTAGATCCGCTGAACCTTCAACATAGCATAACCAATCCTCCTTCTGCCATACTTCAGTATTCATGCTTTTCACACACTGAGTGCTTAGGTGGTTTTATGTCAGAGTAAAATCATATCAAAGTAGAGGTTCTCCACCATCGAAATGATTCATCTGACTTCAGATTGGTTTGAAATGACTTTAAACTGCAGGCGTAGTGCTGCTGGGAACAGCGTAACTATTAAAGCGCCAGTAAATATGATGTAAAAAAGGAAAGTTCACTTTCCATGCAGTGAAATTAGATCATCCAAGCCACTTCTATAGGTCTATAAAAGTAATATGGCCGAGAAAATGGATCTCGCCACAGATCTTCTTAATTTCAATTGACTGAAGTGAGCTGAAAAGGTGGGACTGAAGGAGGGAGGGGGAAAGCGAGGGAGGAGGAAAGCAAGGGAGAGTGAAAGAGAGAGAGAGACAGAGATTTCACACCGTGACTTCCTTCATTCAGTGAAGATCAAAGGTAACATGATTCCTTTTCTTCTGGCAGATCAGAGGTTTTTAATGTGTCTGCTCCTCTCTAAAGTGCTGTCTTGCTGAACTGGATACGACTGGTCAGAGCATCACACCCTTCGCTAAACTCAGTGAACATTTCCTCCTGTCAGAAACAGTTCATACAGTGGGGAAAATAATTATTTGATCCCCTGCTGATTTTGTAAGTTTGCCCACTTAAAAAAAAAAGAAGGGTTTATCATTTTTATGGTAGGTTTATTTTAACTGATAGAGACAGAATATCAAACAAAAAGTCCAGAAAAAAGCAGCATAGGAATGTAAGTCAAATTCATATTTGATCCCCTACCAACCAGAAGGAATTTTGGCTCCCACGGATTGGTTATGTGCACATGTGGAACACAGATTAGTCCTGTCACTTTAAGAAGAAACTCCTAATTTCAGCTCGTTGTGTGTATAAAAGACTCCTGTCCATAGAATCTGTATCTTCCATTCCAACCTCTCCACTACCATGGGCAAGACCAAAGAGCTGTCAAAGGACATCAGGGACAAGATTGTAGACCTGCACAAGGCTGGAATGGGATACAAGACTATCAGCAAGAAGCTTGGTGAGGAGGAGACAACTGTTGGTGCGATTATTCGGAAATGGAAGAAATACAAAACAACCATCAATCGGCCTCGGTCTGGAGCTCCGTGCAAGATCTCACCTCATGGGGTAAGGATGATCATGAGAAATGTGAGGGATCAGCCCAGAACTACACGAGAGGAGCTTGTTAAAGATATCAAGGCAGTTGGGACCACAATCACCAAGCAAAACATTGGTAACACACTAATGGACTGAAATCCTGCAGCAAAGTCCCTCTGCTCAAGAAGGCAATGTACAGGCCCGTCTGAAGTTTGCCAATGAACATCTAAATGATTCAGAGAAGGCTTGGGAGAATGTGCTGTGGTCAGATGAGACCAAAATTGAGTTCTTTGGCATCAACTCGACTCGTGTTTGGAGGAAGAAACACCATCCCTACAGTCAAGCACGGAGGTGGAAACATCATGCTTTGGGGCTGTTTTTCTGCTAAGGGTACAGGACGACTTCACCATATTTAGGGGCCAATGGACGGGGCCATGTACTGTAAAATATTAGATGAGAACCTCCTTCCCTCAGCCAGAACACTGAAGATGAGTCATGGATGACAGTATGACAGTGACCCGAAACATACCACCAAGGTAACAAATGAGTGGCTCAAGAAGCACATAAGGTCGTGGAGTGGCCTAGCTAGTCTCCAGACCTTAATCCTAGAGACAATCTGTGGAGGGAGCTGAAACTTTGAGTTTCCAAGAGAGAGCCAAGAAACCTCCATGATTTAGAGAGAATCTGTAAAGAGGAGTGGAACAAAATCCCTCCTGAGATGTGTGCAAACCTGGTGACCAGCTACAAGAAACGTCTTAACTCTGTGCTTGCCAACAAGGGTTTCTGCACCAAGTACAAAGTCATGTTTTGCTTGGAGATCAAGTACTTAATTGACTTACTAAAATGTAAATCTTTTTTTAACATTTGTATGCTGCTTTTTTCTGGATTTTTTGTTTGATATTCTGTCTCTATCAGTTCAAATAAACCTACCATAAAAATGATAAACAAATGGCAACTAACTCACTAATTAAATCAATAAAAATACATATTTATATAAAGATGAAAATGATAATTGAGTGAAAATGTTGATTACTGAAATATTACCTTAAAACCCCACAGGGTGTACTTTAAATATTCAATAATAGTACAATAATGAAATAGTAAATATTTTTTTGGTTTAAGGGGTTCAAGTTGACAAAAATACAAAAGTTTGGAGATTTCTGGGTCAGAGGAAGATATCAAAAGAACCTAAATTGAAATTACTATTCTCTATATTGTCTTATAGAGCTGATTTACAGCAATCTGAATTGTCTCCATAGGTAATTTTCCATAATTGATTATGTTATGTTCCTCTGTGAAGCTGCTTTGACACATCAACACATGTATCAAGCGCTAGAAATAAAGGTGACTTGACTAATTGGTGTGTTTAAAAAAATACTACTATTATTTTTATACATCCAACACATCCCAAAAAAATTAAAGTCAGTCTTGCCAGAACATAAGGGATACATGAGATTCATATGTCTTCCACACTTTTAGAAATTTCAAAAATGTCCCATCATCAATGAATAATGAAATACCAGTCTGTTCATACGAACTATCACATGGCTTTGTATGGGTCACTTTTATGGTGCTTTTACATCCTTCACAAAGATTGTAAGCTTCAGTTCCCACTCATGATAAAAAAAAAAAAAAAAGATCAACCAGCAGAATTTCTTCTTTTGGTTTCCATGTCAAAAAGAAAGTGATACAGTAGAGGTTTGGAACAACACGAAGGTGAGTAAATGACGCCTGGATGTTCATTTTGGGGTGAAGTATCCCTTCAAGCCTGTAAAACTTAGTCAAACAGTCATAAAGAGACGCTTCTATCCTCTTTGAGAGTCAGATTTGCTGGCAGTCTGTCCCACTGGCGCTGACGTAAGAGAAGCTCTCAGAGGAGCTCTCCGTGGTGCTGATATTTCCGCTCAAGCGTGGGGCTCTTCTCTGCTACAGGCTTTTCAGAGCCAGCTGGATAACCAGACAACATGCCGGGTCACTTGGTCTCCCCCCCACCCCCTCTTCCTCTCTGTTCTTCACAGGCATGAGGAAGCACTAGTCAGACTCTTGGCTCTCCATTAGCCGGCAGAGGCCGGCAGACAAATATAGAGCCAAAGTGTCCAACAGAACGGGGAAAGAGACATTGCCAGTTAGTTTTGGCAGGGACCCGATTCACCACTTCAGCAAGATTACACACTGTGCTGAAAAGGGCAAGAGATTAAAAAACAAGCACTTGGTGAGAAAGAGAGAGAGAATCTAAGTATAATAAGCATGGCTACAAAAATTATAATCAGCATGGTGATTATAGGTCAAAGGTGCAATCAGTAATTTTTCCTACTTAAAAAAAAAAAAAAAAGAATAATTTAATAGTACTTTTGCTCACATGTATTGCACATATATTATTTTTTTCCACTCAATTATGCTGTAAAAACGAGATGTAATGGCATTAAAAACTAATTTTATCTTTGTTATCAGACAATTTTGTTCATGGAATAAACTTATCATGGTTGATTATAGCACCGAATGGCATTTTAACAACACTGGTAACAGAAAACTTTATACTACATCCTCGCCACTAAGCATTGAAAACCATGATGTGTTCAATAAGATTGATTGATTTTAAATAAATAAATACTTCTTTGAAAATTGTCTGAAAGTCTTATATGAAATATTCATATTAATAATATTTGGTTGAAAATCTGAATTACTTAATTCTACTTAATTTGCCTTCACTAATTAATCTTCAGTGCTAATACTACTACTACTACTACTACTAATAATAATAATAATTATTATTATTATTATTATTATTATTTCATTATTACTAATGTAGTCATAAAAATCAATATTGCAAAATAATTATTTGTAATTCATTTTTGAAATGAATATAAATTCATTTTAAATGAAAAAATAAAAAATAAAAAAAATAACACCAAAAATAAATACAATAAATAGTAAATGTTTTATTTATATAAATAGTAAAAGTTTAGCGTGTGACACTGCAGCACATCAATTTTCCAAAAGTATTTCATCCCAAGATCCCAAATGCTGATTCTATAGCTATACATTAGACATGTATTTCACTAAGAGAAAACAGAGCCATACCCACACCCATATGTCCACACATACAAGCGTACACTATAGGTCAGATAAAGGTTGGCACATGGCGAGGCTCTCAGAAGGCGAGGGCTGGCACAGTGACATGAGATCTGCAGTATGGTCCCTAATCTGTGGGATCAGTAAAATCACGGAAATGAGAGGCATCACACTGCAGTAATCTCCTGCATCAGGAAAATTGTGTGTGCGTGTGAAAGAGATGAGAGAGGCTGTAGAGGCCGGGAAAACAGAACCAGCCACTATCAACCAACTATTAAAACCAAGAGTAATTGCATAGGATTACTGGCACTGAAATAAACCCAAGTTCAGCCTGCATGAGAAGAATCCAGACACCAGATTGATGAAAAGTGACAGAAAGCTCTATTAAATAGAGACTTGAAAGGGAAACAATACATGGAAGATGACACTGAATCAGCAAGGATGGAAACAAGTGGACAAAATAATGATGTTGAAAAGAAAACAACATTATTCTGAGATTCCGTTGTCTATTTCGAACCCTCAGTGGCCTCAAAGATGCCAAAGCCTCTCAAAAAATATCCTTAAAGTCAAGATGAAATCAAAATCTTATCTAGTCTTATTGTGAAAGATTTATCTGTGCATGTTATTCCAAAGAAAATAAATCTTTGTAATCTGTAATCTTTAATCAAAATCTAATCTAAATCAAACTATAATAACATTCTGAAAAACTTCACATCTTGGAAGTAAAATAGGTTGCAAACTGCAAGTCATATAAATTATACTTTGACTTTTACAAATTGTTTTACTTATTATAGACAAAATTTCAACTTGCATCAAACATCCAAAACATGTATGATCTCTATTGATAATCTTGTGTGTAAAACATTAATAAATGTATTTATATATACTAACATTTTCTGATATACAGCTAAATAAAAAATAATTAGTATATGGCAACAAAAATGTTTCAGATGGAGTTCAGCATGTGAGATTTTCTGATAAACAAATGCCAACTGTTCAATTAGAGCTGTTATACTTGTTTGTGTTAAAGGGGTCATATGACGTTGCTAAAAAGAACATTATTTTGTGTATTTGCTGTACTGCAATGTGTTTATGCGGTTTAAGGTTCAAAAAACACATTACTTTCCACATAGTGTACATTATTGTTGCTCCTCTATGCCCTGCCTTACTGAAACATACCGATTTATACAAAGCTCATCGTTCTGAAAAGCAAGGTATTCTCTGATTGGCCAGCTATCCAGTGCATTGCGATTGGCCGGATACCTCAAGCGTGAGAAGGAATGTTATGTCCCTTACCATATTGTGATGCTGTGTCCCAGCGCAACGACACAAAAACAATAAAACCCATTACAAACAAGGCATTTGTTGCATCCAGTGGGGACATAATTACTGACTATAATGACTTATACTGTCTTTTTAAATTAAACATTACCATGTCTGCATTTGTGATCGGAGAAATGACAACATCAAGCACTACTCTACACAGCTCAAAACTTGTGTTTGAATAGTCAGTGGCAAATTCATTAAATATGAAAACGTACCTACAGGCTGTGAGTCAGAAGCGCCAGACTGTCCTTGCAAAGTTGGAATTGCCTCACTTTATAGAAACAGTCTTTGAGCACAGCTGGCAGGCTATTTCCCAAATAGTCCTCCGTAAAATGCGCTGCACACACTCTAATATTTGGGTTGAACTGTTCTGGAACAGTGTTGTAAATACAACTTAACCACTGATTTCTAGTTGTGTCCCCTTTTGGAAGCCCAAACAAAGTAGTTTCACTTTCACAATGAAAAACAGCGTTTCCAAGACATGGCGCCAGCGTTAACAATACTACAGTGAGAATAAAAGTCCCGCCCTCTTTCTTTGCGTATACATTTGGGCAGTGTTTTGCAAATCTCCCCACACCATGACGTAGACATGTGGGGGCGTTTGAATGAGCCGTTTTAGGTGGGCATGGTCGAGTTTTAACTTTTATAAAGAATATCTCTGGTTTTGTGACTTTAGTCTTTGCAACTTCAGGATCTTATCTATGCACAAATAGCTTGTAACACTCCAAAGAGGAAGGAAAACTTGAAATCGCATCATATGACCCCGTTAAATAAATAAAAAAGAACAACAATGCATCTGCATATTTTTCAATGGAAACCTTTTATTTCACCATGACACAATAGTGCACCGAGCCATTGAAGGAAACAAAACATCAATTTGGCGAGAGGTGCAACATAAAACATCAAAGTAAAAACAGAATTCAAAAGACATGAGAAACAAACACATTAAATAAACTATTCACAACATCAAGATCATAATTTCTCTGGAAGGGAGCGGAACAACCATTAATACTGAAAGAAGTAAACACTGTAAGGTAATTTACAAAGGATTTTACCATGTCTGCAGTCTGTTGAACCCATCAAGCACAAAACACTGCAATCACTGACAAGTTAACCTTTATTTTTTCAACATAGTTTTGATATTGAAACCTGAAAATTGAATGGAATTCGCAAAACTTGATCTGAATATTGCATCATGGTTTCCGATGATTGATAAATGACAAACATCTTATCAAATGCGTCAAGCAAATCTGAAACACCGTTCAAAGCTAAAACGATTGCTTACTTTATCTTTTGTTATGTATGACTGAGCTATCTGTATATTGTTTATGTTTATAATACATGTGAGGATTTGGTATAAAATGATCTTCTGAAGGGGATGAAACTGTACAGAGAGCCGAGAACAGACAAAAGGACAGTGAGAAAAGGAAAGTAGTCAGACATTTTGTCTTTGAATAGGACTAGAGGCACAAAGGGTCCACAGAGCAACAGATGTGACCATTCTGTAGAGAAAAAAGAGGGAGGGAGGGAAGGAAAAAGAAGGAGACATTAGTCAAAAAAGGAAAGTAGCCAATTTGACACTCACTCAAGCATTTCCATACTGTATGTGTGTAACGCATTGAAAAAGCATCAGAACAGCCTCTCATGATTCATCGCTCAGCTCAAATGACGCTGATGACCTTGGCCAGTCACATAAGGTGCTTTAATAAGTAGATGAATTCTCTCCTGTCCCTGAGCTCTGTACTTTATTCCTGCATTCATCTCACACACACAAACCTCACAGCATCCGGGACCGTTTTCTGTGTACTGTCTATATTTCTTAGCTATTTATCTATAAATGACTTGGCACATCATTTAGAGAGGGGTCCAAATGTCAGAGACCACTAGTGAAAATATATCTGATTTATTTATTATGAAATTCAATTATTAATAAATTTTTTCATTACAATTTATAAGAAGCCCCAATCATGGCATGCTAAAAAATATGTGTATAAGCCCATTTCTCCAATAGAATGAAAAAAAAGTTCTAACTTACTAGAAAGTTCTAAAAATTGTGACTTTAAGCTTTTTTCTCACAGTTCTGACTTCTGAGTTTATATTAAAAAACAGAATTTTAAGATATAAACTCAGAAATGCGAGATATAGAAAAGGTCCAAATTGTGAGCTAAAAAGTCACAAATACCTTTTTATGATTTTTTATTCAGTGGCGGAAAAAAAATCTGTTCTGAAAAAAAAAAGCAAGATTTTGGAAGTGCAAGAAAGTCAGTCAGAAATCTAAGATTATATCTCACAATTCCGAGTTTACATCTTAAAATTCTAAAACTCAGAACTGAGGAAAAATTATGAATTATGAGTTAAAGTCACAATTACCTTTTTTTCCATTCCATGTGAGAAATGGGTTTCTTTACATAATTTTTTAATTGTCATGAGTGGGGCTTTGTAGAAAATATAAACTGTAATGAACAATATATTCATAATTTCATAACTTATAAATTAACAAGATGTATTTTCACAACTGTGCAAAGCTGTGAGCTGTGAGAATCTCACAATTCAAGATTTTTTTTTTCTCACAACTGCGAATTTTTCATCTCACAGTCAGAACTGTGAGTTATAAACTCGCAATCATGAGTTAACATCTCGCAATTTTGACTTTTTCACAATTCTGACTTTTTTCCTGCAATTCTGAGAAAAAAAAAAAGAATTGCAAGAAATAAACTCCGAATTGTGAGATATAAATGCAGAATTGTGAGAAGAAAAAAAAAATATATAATAACCCCATGGTGGAAACAAGCTTCTATAATAATAGTTTAGTTTTATATAATTTAATTCTAAGACATGAAAAAACAAACTATAGTGTTATAAATGTGTATTTAATTTTTAAATAAAAATATAAAAAACTTTGCTAGATTTATAATGCTAATAACCGTGGAAACATGTCAAAGTCTGTAAAAATGATCCATTAATGCAAACTTATCATAAAGTTCCTTTGATTTCTTTGATCTTTGTTTTTTTTCAAGGTTTAAATTACATTCCAAAGGTCTCTATTCGATGGGGTCTCCGATTTTTGGATCTCACTGTTAGTGTTTTATGAATAATATTTATATGCACCAAAACAATAAAATCAAAGCTGTGACTGGGCGCACCACCAAAAGCCTTTGCCTTTGACTGAATTGGCATTAAAATGTTTAAAAATAAATTAGCCAGATGTCCATGAAAACCTTGGTGGGCCTGTGGAAGCTGCCTTTGTTTTATGTGAAAGGATCCAGCTTAAAAATAATGACAAGCACAGGGGTTTGAATCTAAATACTCAATAATAAATAAAGTGCTTGATTTTGGTGATTTGCAACGTGTGTCTGTGGGTGGTTACGTAAGTGTTAAGTACCTTGCACTGGCAGAGGGAACATTCCGTGCCGTGTTTGGTCCAAGCAGAGCCGCTGAAGCGCGTGATCCCGTATTCATCCACACAGGTCTTGGTAATGTCATTCCGCACAGTATCGGCCAGACAGGGGTCCGTGACGCAGCGTGGACAGCACTCGCCCTCCGGAACCACTGTAAACTCACAGTCAGCCACCGGTGCACATGATATCGGCCAGCAGTCCACTTCACCCCTCTGAGAAACACACAGACAGAGACATATTTCAATCCTATACAGAAAAGAATCAATATTTTCACAATTGCATTTGGTGAGGCTAGTAGTATATAAATTACACACTTCCGCTTTAACATGCTGCAAATCACAAATAGTGTGTTGCGCTCACTGATCCAGAGAGGAGCGTGTAATGAAGGATCGATACGACACTCCTAGGTCAGAGCTGGTTTAATATAGTCGCACACAGGGCTCTGATTCCTCCAGAATTCTTTAAAACTTTGTGTAACATCTGCTGGACTGCAGGTGATGTGTCAAAATATATCAAAGCTTTGATCCTGTCTGGATGCTTTCCACAGGTGCAAGGATAAAGTGATGGTGTACTTAGAATGACGAACATAAAAGCGTGTGAAGGTCAGTCCGAACAAACACTGCACAGTAAAAGTGTGAGTAAGACAGAGAAGAAACTTTAGTGTGTGTATCTAGGGAGAGTATGAGGAGATCATTTGCTTAATATGGAGGCTGGAAGTCCAACCACTTTGTGAGGTATCACTCACATATATATATATATCATATATATATATATATATATATATGATATATATATATATATATATATATATATATATATATATATATATATTAGTGCTGTCAAACGAGTAATCGCATTCAAAATAAAAGTTTTTGTTTTCATAATATATGTGTGTATACTCTGTATATTATTAATTATGTATATTTAAGAAAGATATGTTATGTTTATATATTAAATATACTTATATATAATACAAATATATAACAATGTAAACAAAAACTTTTATTTTGAATGCGATTCATCGCGATTAATTGTATGACAGCACTAATATATATATATATATATATATATATATATATATATATATATATATATATATATATATGTGTGTGTGTGCATATGCATATGACTGCATTTATTTGATCGAAAACACAGTACAAACTAATATATTATTACAATTCAAAATTACTATTTTCAATTTTGATACATTTTAAAATGCAATTTATTCCTGTGATATTCCTGCAATTTACTATCCTTGCTCAATAAATGTATTGATTTCTTTCAAAAAAACAACCAACCAAAACAACAACAAAACACATACTTCCAAGATGGCCTGCAATTTTATTAGAGTTCATGAATCAAGTAGTGAATCAAGGATGAATAATTCTTACTGAGTCAAATCATTTTAATGAATCTGTTGTTCTGGTCTAAATGATTCGGTTACAGATTGGACTAACTCAATTCTTGAGTTCAACTCACTGATCTGTAGTGAATCGAGTGGTGAATCGAGTTTGAGGATGAATCATTTTACTGAGTCGAGTCATTTTACTGAATTTAATGAATCTGTTGTTCTGGTCTAAATGATTCAACCCCATGTTGACTCAATGTTTTGGTCAGTAAATAATGACTTAAATTTTGACTCACGACCATTTAATGGACACTTATTTGGTTCTGAATCATAAAAGTCTTTATATTCTTTTACAGTTGATCTGTGCATTATTAAAATCTTAATTCCTTTTGTGTTTCAGAGAAGATACAAGTTCAAAACCACATGAGGGTGAATAAATGATTCATTTTTGGGGTGAACCGATTGTTGTATTTCGCTGCAAGACAACATATTTTTCAGATTGCCTCCTGAATCAGACTAAGCGGGTTATGTAGTCCTTGATTACAAAGGGAATGCAGATATTTCTCTGAATGTCTCTCTCTCCCCTCCTGGAGTTTTCCGTTCCGGAAACATTCTTTGTTCTTTCACTCCTCACACTTTTGTATTCTTAAAACACAAAGCATTCTTTCCTGCCCCATTCTCTCTTTTTCGGTGTCTCTTCCTCTCTTTCAAGTTCTGTGTTCTTTTTACTTCACAGGGAACAAGGGAAAAAAACTGATGAGAAGAGGGATTCGAAGAGTAAAGGGCGTTGAAAACGGCTAAAAGAAAGCACTGACTGAAAGAGAATGTGATAACAGTATAAGAACTACATAAAAGAGACAAACAAAAAGCAGCTGTACTGAAACCTAATGAAATTTCAATATGGCCATGCAAAACTGGCTCTGTTTGATCATGTTCCTTTCTCGGACACAGATTACACTTATTGAAAATTGTGTGGTCAGCTATTGAGCAATTAATAACAGAGCCGGGCTTTAGCATTAGCCTGGAAAACAAGCCTTTAGTTTGTTAAACCATCCACAACTGTCTAGAAGTCTTTAACAGAATTCATTACAGACCTACAACAGTCCTAAACTCTGAGGAAAAGGTTTCATTCTCTGTGAGCTAAAAAAAAACCTCTCAGACAGAAAATGTGAGCTGGGAGCCTGGCATGTCATATGAAGAACCTCTGACAAGTTTAGGAGCCCTGTTTGAACCCATTGTCAGCTCAGCAAATACTGTAGTAAGGATTTTCACTAGAGAGAAAGATAGAGTTAGCTGGACTTTATAATTCAATTCTTCACAGAGTGAAAGAAGTTCTGCATGAAGAAAGAAAAATGGCTTCTGGATGAAAGTTCAGTGCTGAACCACAGCACACAGGAGGGAAGAACACCAGAGGGGCTGAAAACTGCATTGTTCAAGGTTTTGGCACAAGGCTTCCTGACAGAGATATTGCAGAAAGTTCCACTGTGACCAGCAGTTTCTCTGAATCTGAATCTAATACACAGGGAGCAGCATGACAGAGGAGTTTATTCTGAGCGTTGTGCATGTGTGAATGCATATACTGTTTGCTAAAGGGGACATATTTCACACTTTTGCATCATATTCTTTCCCTCGAGTCCAGTTATAACGGTAGTCAAGGTTGCTTGAACCAAATAAGTTGCAGTTCAGTTTTACGTGACCATTTTCACTCTGACTCTCGGGCTGTTTTTGCCAATGTACTTGAAAGACTATGACAAGTTATGCTAAGATTAGCATGAGGTTCATACAGTTTTTCCTGTATGAAAGTCCTGCTGAATACTGAACAGCTGTTGATATATTAATGTGGGTGGTCATCAATTAAAGTGCTTTCATTTCACTGATGTTAAAATTTTTAATTTTTAAATAATTTCCAACACTCCAAAAAAATGTTTCTAAATAGTTTTCAAAATATTTTTTACTACATTTATTATTATTATTATTATTAAATAATTGATATAATATAGTGTCACAAATAATCATATGCAAAAGTCTGAGAACGTTAACTTTTAATTTTATTATTTTTACATTTAGATTTAAAAAATGTAGAACAAACCAAAAGTATGATAAAAATATTTAAGAAAGATTTTTTAAATATATATACTTAATAAATATTAATAAATAGAAATCTTTGAAACTTATATAAAATTATAAAAATATAATATATATTTTATATTAGTATTATATTTTATAATACTTATATTTATAATTACATTAATATAATAATATATTTTGTATTTAATATATATTTATATATATTTATATGTATATAATTATATTTATATTTTATATAGAATAAAATATAATATATATATATAATAATATAAAAACTTTTTACATTTACCTCATATTAAATAATTAAATTATAATTAAATAACATACAAATATATTCATATCTAAAAGTCTAAGAATATAATTTTTTGACTTTTTTATTTAAATTTAGATTTTGAAAAAAGCAAAAGAATGATTAAATATTTAATCATTTTAAATATTTTCTCTTATTATTAAAAAATACATTATTTTAAATATTTAAAAATGTGTATATACTTAAATAATACATATTTATAATAGATGGCATTTTTGGCATTTAAAATATATATAAAAATAACACTAAATATAAAATATGACATTTAACAAATTTCATTTGTTGTTACTTCCATTGAAATACACAAGATGCTTTTTCACATCATTTTCAGATCATACTGTATGAACCACTAGGTTTTATAATATATCAGGTTCAACGACAAAAAAAAAAATATAGAAATGTATGCAAACTAAATTTTTTAAAATACATTTTTACTAGTAGTTTTTAGACATATGGGCCCCACTGTTTATCTCTAAATACTGAGATATTCCAATAATCATTTAACAGAACCTTTTGTCATGTTCTTTAGCAACAGCTCTTTCTAATGTCAACCATATACCACATACTAGTTTATAAATAAATACTGGCAATCATAATGCATTACCACATCGAGTTGGCGTAACATGCTGCCGCTCACCATGCACTGGCACTGCTGGCAGTTCTCCACCCAGGTCTCTCCGTTACTGTACGCCAGCAGACCGTTCTGATGCAAACACTGAGAACTCAGACGAGGGTCGCATTCAGGACAGCACAACACATCCACCGTGGGATTCTCACAGTCACACACCATCCGTCTACACATCACCAACCCCGACTGAAAAGGAGAGAAAGACAAGATTCTGAGTAAAAAAAAAAAACACGTTTCCTTTGATTACAATTCCCAACAGCCCCTTCGGCTCACCTGACAAGAGCAGACCGAGCACCTGTCATCATCCAGCACCCAAATCTGCCCGTTGTGTTTCACCTTCCCGTCATGGGCGCAGTCGCCCGTGCAGTTCCTACCGTGCGGACAGCGGCAGTCATAACCTCCGTCCACGTTAAAGCACACGGTGTCATTAGCACAGCTGTGCCGCCCCATCTCACATTCATCAATGTCTACCAACCAGAAACAAAGAAGACACCAATTAAGTCACTTGTTGGTTAGCTGGTTAGCATGATCTAGTTAACTACAACAAAATACATCTTTCTCCTTTCAAAAGAAGCTCAGTTTCATTCGAAACAAGTTACCTTCACATGACTCTCCATTGGCTGAGAACATTCCGTTGTCATGGTAGCCATCGCGACACTCGCAGTGATACCAGCCAGGTAGGTTGACGCAAGTGGCTCGACTGTCACACTCCACAAATCCATCGGAGCATTCGTCGATGTCTGAAGAGATAAGGTGGAGACATGCATGAGAAAACTCAAGAAGTGTATGGAAAAAGCACAGTGTCACTCTAGGTGAGCGCAACTGTACCTGAATGATGTCAAAAGTTGTCAGATATCATAAAAAAAATTGATAGCACTTTATTTTACAGTCCTGTTACTCATGTACATACTATGTTTTTATTTTAGTAATTACAATAAACAGGTAAAAACTAGGCGCTTACCCTGAACCTACCCCATGTAGATACCGTATATTACCAGTACTTTCTTAGTTAGGTACACTGTAAGTACACGTACTGTAAAATAAAGTGCAACCAAAAAATTTTAAAAATAGTATGCAATATTATTTAATATGATCTGTTATGGCATTTGAAGCCAGAAAGATATTTAAAGAGTGTGTGTGTGTGTGTGTGTGTGTGTGTGTGTGTGTGTGTGTGTGTGTGTGTGTGTATACACTCTAGTAAAAAAGTAAAATATTTAAAATACATTTATTTCATACTAAGTATAGTTCAAATCTATATCATATCGTTTGAGACTGTGCAATTTTTGCTGATATAAAAATTATAATTAACCCCTTAACTGTCACTCACAGTTTTGAACGTAGACATTATAGTGCACTATTCAAACTTAAATTTTTATAATTCATGAATGAAAACATTTTGTAACATAATTTTGATGTTCCATTTCCATGGTAATGCAATGTCTGATTTTAAAATGGGTTTCAAAGGATGAATTTTGAGATTTTAAGTTTTCAACTGATTATTAATTTCTTATGATTTCTAAAGCGTGATAGAGAAAAAGGCAAAAAAGAAGACTTTCTGTGACAAAGGTCAGAACTCCTATTATGATGTAGATTTTTCAGGTACACTCTTGTCATAAATTAATCTATTAATTAATATTAATCTATTAAATGGCTCTAGGATTTAATTGTAAAATAGTGAAGTAAACGTAGGCGTCCCACAGGGTGGACGGTGACAGTTAAGAGGTTAAACTGTATTTGGAGTACTACTTGTGCACGATGCACATTTCTTAATATTAAGCCTAAAATGTGTTTTAATGCAACTATTGATGAGGATTGTATGATCTTTCAAAAAATATCAGTCTTTAAATGCAAAATATTTAAAGTGTACCTGAAGTATACTTGCAATGGTTCCACTTAAGCACAATCGAATATATTTCAGTATATCTTTATTTGGACTTCAGCACTACTTCAGAACAATTAAAGTGCATCAAGAACAAGATTAGTTGTTCCAGTTTAGCAGACTTTAGGTATATCCGTTTAGTATACTAAAAGTACAATTGTAGCACATTTTTATTAAGTACATAAATATGTAAAGGTATTGGTATACTTAGCATGAAATATATATATGTTTTTCCAAATACATTTTAGTATATTTATTTCTTCTCGAGGGTGTATCTATACAGTATTTTTATTAAGTGTGTTTGTGTGTGTGTATATGTATACACACTTTGTATTTATTTCCATTTCAATTAAATTTTATTATTTTAGGCTTTCTATTCATCAAAAAATCTTGAAAAACATTCTGCACAACTGTTTTCAACATTAATTATAATATTAAATGTTACTTGAACACCAAATTAGCTTATTAGAATGATTTCTGAAGGATCATGTGACACTGAAGATGGTCTGAAAATTCAGCTTTGCAGAATAAATTACATTTTAAAATATATTAAAATAGATTAAAAAAAAAACTATTTTAAATGTTAATAATATTTCACAATATTCTTGTTTTTACTGTATTTTTTATCAAATAAATGCAGCTAGGGTGACCATAAGAGGCTTCTTTGTGTGCGTGCGTGCAAAATATGCTCACAAAATAAGAATTACAAAGCAGAAAATGTTCAATTACAATGTTAATCTATCACCATAATTTCATTTTTAAAAAATGCCATAAAGTGCATATTCCAATGTTGAGTTATGCTAGAGTGTATTATCCTGTTTCCACAACCTTTTCAAATTCCTAAATGGATACAAATCTACATAAGTATATTTGATGTCTGTCCTCACACCAGGCACAAAGAAAGGGAGACAAATAGAGCTTCTGCCATGGGCGTCTTGAAAGGAGCGTATCTAACAGCTGTTGATAATGATGCTCTTCACAATCTATTCAACTTTCAGTGCTTGTCCTTGGATTACACTCTCGTAGAAAGCTACACTGAGCATCCCTCAGACCCAGTCAGTTCAATGACAACTTCAACCACAATGGCATACTACCAAATGTGTTTCACCTCACCCATCTCATTATATTGTGTATTATATTGTATTTCAATGCCAATTGCAATGTCTGAAGTGAAGGCAAGGCTGAGTAGAAAGGGTAAAACAAAAACTGACGAATACTGTGTGTTTGGGGGTGTGCAAGAGAGATGGAAAAAATGTATGTAGCCTTGAGAGTCTTTGTGAAAGAGCACACAATATGAGAAACCGCCTAAAGGAGCTTGTGAATTAGGTTTGCAAGTGTTGCATGTTAGTATTGCATGGGCTGAGAAATCTTTAAAGGGATAGTTCCCTCAGAAATGAAAATTTCGACCTCACTTACTCACCTGCATGTTGTTCTAAACGAACAAAACACAGTACAAAACCACCAATAAAGTAGTCAGAAAAGTACAAAATACAGTAAAAACAATTATTGTAAAATTTTAAAAGATTTTTAAATGTAATTTATTCCTGTGGTGGCAAAGCTGAATTTTCAGTCTTCAGTGTCACATTATCCTGCAGAAATCATTCTAATATGCTGTGCTCTTTACTTATTATAATAAATGCATAATATTAACATAATATTTTTTGATGAAATCCAAGAGCTTCTTGTAGCTTCATAATGTTACAGTTGAACCACCGATGTCACATGATCTATTTTAACAATGTCCTTTCTAGGTTTCTGGGCCTTGAACATGGTAGTTACTTTGCTGTATATGGAGGGTCAGAAAGCTCTCGGATTTCATTAATAATATCTTAATTTGTGTGTCCGAAGATGAACGAAGGTCTTACGGGTTTGAAACGACATGAGGGTGAGTAATTAATGACAGCATTTTCATTTTTGGGTGAACTATACCTTTAATGCATCCTTGCTTAATAAAAGCATTAAATTTTTTCAAAAAAATACGGATATTAAAACGTTTAACCTTGACTGTCTATTCAAATGTTGCACATGTTACAAAATTCATGTTATATTAATTAAATTTGGGGTCATTATCGTATAGGGTAATTGTTAATTTGGGTGTATAAATGATAACAGAATATTCTTTTTTGGGTGAACTGTCCCTTTAAGAGAACCTTCTGCAGAACATTTGATCAGAAGCGGAATGTCTGATGTGAGAATTTTTCATGCAAGGGTTCTGAATATTTTTCACTCCTCTGACTAAGATTTCCACACTTTTTCTAAAGATTTCACTTGCCTAACACTAAATCCCCCATCCCTCCAAAACAAAGAGCGGCGAAAATAACACAAACAGTGCTGAATAATACATAGATGTAGGCAGTGCTGATGACATTTATTCATTTTCTTCCTTGAGCACAAACACACACTGCACTCATCTCCCTCAGAGGAACGGCTGGCATTTGTGCTGTCAGTAAGCAGTAGCAAGTATTGATTGACTGTGTATTCACGGGCAAACCCCCAGGGTTCCCGCTGTCCTGCAGCCTTGCCACTAATTTGTCACGGAATGTCACAAGTCGGCGGCACAACACACAGTCTCCATCTCATTTGTTCCATCTTCAACATTTGGGATCCTCATATATTTCCATTTGTTTGCAGCAGTGAATTTTGCTCAAGGTCAGTTTAAAAGGATTAATTCACTCAAAAATGAACATTTGCAGAAAATGTACTCACTCTTGGACAGTCCAAGATGTAAATGAGTTTGTTTCTTCATCGGAACAGATTTGGAGAAATTTAGCATTATCACTTGCTCATCAATGGATCCTCTGTAGTGAATGGGTGCCGTCAGAATGAGAGCTCAAACTGCTGATAAAAAACATCACAATAATCCACAAACAAACTCCAGTTCATCGATTAATGTATTGTGATGGGAAAAGCTGTGTGCTTATGAGAAACAAATCCATGGTCAAGGCCTTTTAACATTAAACCATCAAGTTCATAATTCATAATATTGTTTCCTCCAGTGACAAAGTCCATTCCCTGTTGTTCTCTCACTCCAAAATCCAACAACATATTAGATTTTATCTGTTTTGGATGCTTATAAATGGTGCGTGACCTGTGCATATTTCTCTCCTGATTCAGATGAGACTCATGATTATTAATATTATGGTTGTATTTGAGTGGGAAACAATGGTTTGAAGATAAAAACGTGTTAATGAAGGATTTGTTTCTTTCAAACACACATCTGTTCACCTCACATGAAATTTATGAACTGGAGTCGTATGGATTACTTGTGGATTATTGTAATGTTTTTATCAGCCGTCTGGACTCTCATTCTGACGGCACCCATTCACGTCAGTGAGCAAGTGATGTAATGCTAAATTTCATATGTTTTTCATTTTAGGGCACAGTTTCTTTTGAGATAATCAAGAGGATCAGGATGTATAATTTACTACTAGAACAGGCCGAACACTTCCCGAGTCAAAGTGCCAAGTAAAACAGATTATCCAATCCCATGAGTGCAGACAGGAATAGTTATGGGTCCACAGTGGAATCCTCAAGTCAATTTCATCAGGGACGATTCTTCAAACGGTAAGTCATCAATTCACTCAGTCCCTTAACGTCCCGGCTGTTCCTACCCCAGCTATCCTCCTTCATCTGCCCTGCCCTTGTTTTTTCCTCATTCCCTTCATCCTCCCCCTCCATCCTCACACTAATGAACAGATTCACACCCACTGCTGGTTCTCACTGGGGAGCTCAGTACTGTAGAAGGGCCTCGATGCAAACGAGAGTGTGTGCATAAAAGCCTGGTCCCATTCTCAAACAAAGTCTGGCCCTTTTTTTGAACAGGAAGTTCAAACGCACACCTTTTCTTACTGAGAAGGCAGATAGCAGATTCTCAGAGCTTCCCCAATAAAAGTGGCAATTCAGAGGAAAGTATTATCTTTAAAGTCCATGTGAATTGCTGTTCGCACCCTATTTTATTGGAGATAGTGATGCATATCAGAGAGAAAAAAAAGTTTCTTTGGAATAATACGAACCCTTAGAAAGTTGACTTTAACTGAATACAATGGATTTGTTTTTCCTGTTTATTTTCCTGACCCCATTACTGATTTTTTAAATTTTTTTTAAGAAATTAAAATATATAATAAAATATGACAAAAAAATATCAAAATAAAAAACTTTTTAAATTTACATTTCAATTTATTATACAACATTTTCAATAAAAATTTAAATAAAATATATATAAATATTTATAAAAAATATAGGTCTTATCAGGAATAAATACTTATATACATCCATTACATATATAACATTTAATAACAAATATAATAATTATGAAAAATATATAAACTATAAAATAAATAAATTAGAATATATATAAGAAAATATGATGACAAATTAATTTAACAATTAAAAAAATATATCTAACAATTTTAATAATTATAATGGAAATATTAAATATACTGTATTGTAAATTAAAATAATACAAAATAAATATGTAATACATATAAAATATATAAATATATATATATATATATATATATATTATTTTACATTCTACATAACACTAATACATTCATTTTTCAGTGTTACGCAGGATAAATAATAAAAGAAAGATGCTCAACAACTAAACAAATATTTGTTCAACCTAATTAGAGAATTCATTATTTTATTTAATAAACTCATTAAAAAAAGAAAATGTTGTATTATAAATTCAAATGCACAATAATATATGACGATATAATATGTCTAAAAATAGAAGAGAAAAGTCTAAATATTTTATTTCATATTATATACAACATTACATATTAATTTTTCAATGTTACTCTGATTGTGCTAAAACTGAGGTCTGTGTTGCACAGTAAGGGAAGACGCTCAACAGCTAAACACTAATTAGCTCCACCTCATTAGACAAGATGAGTAACGCCTTGGAATACATGAACCCAATGAAGCAGACATAATCAGAGTGCTTAAATAAACATGGAGGAGTTTTATCGGAAGACCCAACCAGCAGTTGTTTTGAATCTCTTTGTACACACAATGTTACGCTCCTCCCTGTGGGACTGTCTCACTAGAGCTTCTGCAGATATTCTCATTAAAATTTGATAGGGGTAGGGCTCCGTTCTAGCTTTATGAGTAAAGACTTCTCGAGACTCCCATCCTGGTGCAAAGACATAGTTAAAGTGTTCAGTGACAGACCGCAGCCATTTTTCCGCAAGACTGTAAGTTTACGCCCCCTTGCTATGCACCCATCACATAAAGAATTAACAAGTATAGCCTGCAGAAACGTCTTGTTTAAGAGGAAGGACTCCCGAGCCTAGGGCGTTTAACCCCTGAGGACCTGCTGTAATTGGGTTTCCTTTATGAACAGAGCATGTGTGAAGCATCTGAGCCAATCTGATGGATAATACACGCTGCCAATCTTCTAAGAGGTAAGAGCTGGAATATGAAAGGAAATGCGACTCCCTACAGCTTCCTTTTCAGAGGAAGATAAAAACAGAGCGAGAGAGAGAGCTTCCCTCACAGCATTTTTATTCAGAAAGCATCTCTGCGACAGGATATTTGATGGAGAAGATAATTCTGAGTCTTTGTGCTTCAGTCGATTACTCTCATTAAAGGACAGAATAACAATAAAAACACAAAGCTCTTATCAAATCATTTCTCTATTTTACCAGGAGAACAATATCCCCTGAACTAATGGATTGCTTTGTATTTACAGAACTGGTGGGGAGTGTTACCGAAGTTGGCCATATGTGCCAACGTCAAGCTGGCATAGATAAAAAAAAGAGAAAGAGAGAGAGAGAGCGAGAGAGAGAGAGAGATGCTTACTGACAAAGACGGAGAGTTTAATAATGCAGTTCTTTTAGTGGAGGGATAGGAGGTTTCAAAGGGACGGAGAACAGACGTTTCTTTGCCTCTCATGTTTGTTTGTGCAATATTTATCCTCTTTGTGCTTTTGTCATAACATTATATTTCCCCTCAGAGGAAGACGGAAAACATGAGGGAGAAACCGTGAGGGATTACAGACGGCTGAGCGCACAAAACAGGCATAAAGCGCATAATCTATCGCTCATATAAACAGAAAAATACCACAACACACAAAAATGATGAGACCTCTTTAACATACAGTACAAGGTGTCCAAAAGGCAAAGCACTCAATAAAAATGTGGGTTTAATAAAATAAAATAAAATAAAATAAGAAGAAAAATAAATTTTAATGACGTAAAATTAATAGGAAATATATATATATATTTTTTTTCTAAAATGTGTTATTTTCTCTGAATTATTTTGGTTTACTCTTTTTCTTTGTAAAAATCTTCTTTTGGTAGTTTATCTCTGTAATTCCCGATTTCAGGAACAAATTAATGTTGTATGTACAAACAAACAAACAAAAATATTTTTGTCATTGTTGTTGTTGTTTTTGATTTTGTTGATTTTTCTGAAATAAATAAATCGGTATAAATAAATTGGTGTTTTTTTTCACTGAATTATTTTGTAATTTTTTTCTTTGTAAAAAAAACTTTTTTGTACTTGTTCTTTTGGTAATTGCTCTCTGTATATCACGATTAAATGAACGAATGAACAAATGAGCATGCGTACTAACAAACAAATAAACAAACAAATGAAAAAAAAAATTGTCTGAAATTGCAATACTTTTTTTTTTTTTTTTTTTAATCTGGGTTTCAAAATCTTTATAAATATTTATAGATTTTATAAAATATAAAAATAAAACAAAAAAAAGCTGGGTTTCACAATCTAATTTAAATGTGAAAATATAGGTTAGGATTTAAAAAAAAAAATAATAATAATAATTTTATAAGGAAATTAATAATAAATATCTATAATTTTTTATCATATTGATTGATTGATTCATATATATATATATATATATATATATACATACATATATATATACATACATATATTTATTATTTTTTTTTTTTTGGTCTTAAATTGTTTCTCTCATTTTTTTGTCTTTATTTCTCTGTAAAATATTTGTATTTATCTTTGTCATTTTCTTTTTCAAATTTAGCTCTGTAATTCACAATAAATAAAACCACCAAAAACAAACAAACAAACAAACAAACAAACAAACAAACAAACAAACAAACAAACAAACAAACAAACAAATAAATAAAGCTGCAAATTTGAAATAACTGTTTTGGCATGTTTATTAAGCTGTTTTCCTATGTAGATATTTTAAGCTTTTTTCATTCTTGTGGAGACATTTGGTCCCCGCAATGTAGGCAAAACCTGACCCACGTAACATAGCTGTGAGTTTGTCTGTGTGTCAGCCAGTTCTGCCTCCAAGAACGGTGAGTCAGGCGTTCAGCACACACACAGTGTCTCGCAAACCACACCTCACTCTATCTTCTCTCTATCTCTCCACCAGCTGTCTCCTTTAGTCCCCATGCCTCCTCATTTCCTCTCTCCTCACTCCTCTTTTTCTCTTTCCCTTCATCATCTCTCTGTCACTCACACATAGGAGCGAGTGGGTGTTGGACCGGTTTGTAAAAAACCACCGGCAGATGCCCTGCTGGGTAACGTTGAGCAAAAGGTTCTGAGGTCTCTGACTCTCTATCTCTCACACACACACACACACACACACACACACTGATCCCCAGAGCCATAAAAAAGCTTCATGTCCATCTCTTTTCTGCTGTTCCAGAGTTTAGAGGCGCGCTTGAAATTGTACCTGTCTGCACTGCGAAACATCAATCTCTTAATGAGTATTTTGGGTTGTTTTTTGAAACATCCTTTGAACTACATGGAAATAAAGTTGATGAAGAAACCATTTTCAATCAGCTAGTTAATTTCACAGATAATTACAAAGAAACATTAGTAAAATTAGTAAAACATAAGTAAAATTAGGTTGTCAAATTGGAAGTGTGTATTCTCAGAGAAAAAGTCTTATCTTACACAGATATGCTTCTCAAGTAAATGTTTTAAGTTTTTTTTTTTTTTTTTTTTGCTCCAGTGTTCATTTCTGCATGCACCAATCCAGGGACATGACAAGTTTTCAATGTCAAGTAATTTTCCTGTCAACACTATGAATGCAATACCGTGTGAAGCCACAAAATCACAGTCCTCCAGAACATATTTAATGTTTAATATAAAGCTATGAGGTGTGGGCAGAGCTTGTTGTGCAGCATGACAAAACACTAACAAGATGTCTTGGCATGTGTCACTTGTTATGACTGATTAGGACACAAACTGAAATTACATGGAAGAGATGCGATCTATATCTTCACACTCTCATGTCGCATTTGGTTAAAACATAGTGTCGGAGAAAAAGGTGACATTATCTTCAAAATCAGACATGTATTTAAACTGCAATGACACTTGGTTCACTTGTGTATACAGTATGTGGGGTTTCATGAATAAAAGCTGCACTGATGACTGATGAATATAGCACATATATGAGGATAAACTGCATTGGATTATGTATCACATGCTTGAAATTGACCACTGAATTTTGCTGATTGATTGATAAATAAATAAATAAATAAATAAATAAATAAATAAATAAATAAATAAATAAATAAATATGTTTGGTCTTTTTCTCTGATTTTGTCGTCTTATTTCTCTGTCATTTTTTGTCTTTTTCTGTATTTTTGTTTATTTAGTTCATTAACAACGTAAACAACCAACAAATAAATAAGTAAACAAAATATTAAAAGCATGAAAATATCAAAAACAAACTCATTACAATGAATAAACAGCACAACAGACTGAAGATTATTAGTTTTGTCATAACATTCTACCCAGAAAATAATAATAAATATTAGTAACAAGCAAATGTTATTCATATTACATTACAACTAAATATTACATTGTATCATATTATTAATATATCAGCTTATAACAATTACTAATATTTATGATAATTAATATAATTAACGTAAATTGTCATTAATAATTAAATTTGAGGTTTAAATTGTTATTGAAAAATCACAGAATTTCACTAGCATAGCAACTACTGAAAAGCGTCTGCTAAATGACTAAATGTAAAATATTTTAATATTGAACTTGATATTTTTATATCCATCACTATTACATTATATTTTTATTTTTATATTATTTTATATTAATATTACAATATATTAAAAAAGTAAAATATAATAATATTTAAATTTTACTATAATTCACACGATTATAAAAAGTAGTTATACCAAGTAATTATATTTTTCTTTTTTAAATAATTTATAAAAATGACTATAATTTATCATCAAATTTGTTACAGTTAATTATTAATTTGTTGTTATCGAGAATAAGGTTTCAACTAATGAAAATAACATTTTGATAATAATCTGTATTCTAACTATAAGAAAATAAATACATTTAATTAGTTTATATTCTGTATTGTAACAGAACTATATTCTTCTGTTATGCAAACAGCAAAATATAGAGAATAATCTTATAGCAACACTTAAGTGAATAAGTTTAGCAGCATTTTATATTATCCTTAAACATTAATCATCAAATTTATAGCAAACATGCATATCCGCAGTGTCATGAAATATCGCACAGTCCACAGAGAGATATCTTTGATCATGTTCACGTTCTTGGAAATAATCTGAGACAAGTATCTCACTCGCCAGGAAAATATCAAAAATAAATCACCTCAGTCACGGCTTCTGCAGCACTACATTTCTACCAACTCACTCCATCACTATAATATGAAAACACTTAAGGGGCAACATCACAGTATGAGAATATGTTCTACACTTTTCTCCACTCCCAATTTCTTGCCCTGGCATCTGCTGAAAGGTTACAGGAAATGTCCTTCCACTGGCCTAATTGCGTCTTACCTGTCTCACATCTTTTTCCAGTGAAGCCCTGCTGGCAGACACAGGTATCTGGAGAGACGCAGGAGCCTGCGTTGAGACACTGGCCCTCACACAGCGCTGCACATCAAAAACAAGACACAGGGGTCAACACACATTTCAGCAAGATTACACCATAGCAATAAAAACTGCATGTGTGAGGTAATGCATGTGTGCAGTATAGCCATGTACACCGTAAAACAAAGATTGTTCATCAATAAAATAAAGATGATTAGAGTATGCTTCACAAGAAAATACCATTTCAGCCTTTTTACTTCAACATTTCAAGTTTATTTGTTACTTGCCATTTCTTTAATTGTGAAATTTTTTATATGCATATATATATGTGCTGTAATTGTTCCATTTGCTCTATGCATCTATATGTGAGAGTGAAAGGTCAAGAACACTTCTCTAACATTCTGGATCATGCATTAGGTCAAGCAGCGCAAATGCTGATTATTGTTCTCACTAGTTGCTTATTAGCATGCCTATTATTATACATATTGGCTGTTTAGTATTACTTATAAAGCACATATTCTGCATAATCATATTCTACATCCTTAATCCTATCCAACTTAATTAACTACCTTACTAACTATTAATAAGCAGCAAATTAGGAGTTTATTGAGGGAAAAAGTCGTAGTTAATGGTTTGTTAATAGCGAGAATTGAACTTTAAAATAAAGTGACCCAATTTTCTTTTTTAACCTTACAAAAACATCCATATTATTATTTACATTGGCATTAATTACATGTTTTTTTAATAGAAAATCCCAAATTTTTACTGTAATTTTGGTACCAAGACTAATGTGTAGTGTAGAGTTTGCGCTTACCTCTACAGACAGTTCCGTTACCGACGTACCCTGGTTTACAGGAGCAACTGTGTCCGCCTACCGTATTGAAGCAAAGAGCGTTTTCATCACAGGTATTCAGTCCATGCACACACTCATCATGCTCTGAAATCACAAGAGGAGTGTGCATCAGTGTGTGTTGCACACTTTCCTCAAACTTTTTGCACGTTCGGCACTTTCCATCTTCCTTGCTGCTGTTTCTCTCGGAGGGCATGCAATTCCGTCTCAAAGATGAAAAACAGGCAGGAGGAAAGTGAAAGAGACGGAAAGAAAGAATAAAACAGGGAAAGGAGTAGGAGTCAGATGCACACGAGCACGGTGCTTAGGGAATAACTGACACTACTGTACAAAAATAATATGCCACAGACTTTGTTGAAGGTTGTCTGCACTTTTGAGATGCTGTCAAAGAGTTTTTTGCACTTAGACGTGCTCTATCTGGGAAGCAAAGTCTCAAAAAACTGTAAAAGGGCTATAGTTTATGATGTTCAGATAAATAAATAATAAATAAATATATAAATAAATTCAGGATTCTCTGATTAAATAATTCCAAAGAACAGCATGTGTTTGAAGTAGAAACATTTGTAATATTAAAAATGTCTTTACTGTGACTTTTGATCAGTGTAATGCATCCATATTGAATAAAGATATTCATTTATTTTTTTTTTTTAATGACTTATTCCAAAATTCTGAATGGTACTGCTTTACGGTTTCCAAAAAATATTAATTTATAATATTAATTAATTAATAATAATTAATTGTTTTCAACAATGATAATAATAAATTAATGTTTTCAGCACCATATAAACATATCAGAATAATTTCTGAAGGATCATGTGACACTAATGGCTGGAGTAATGATTTATTTATTTATTTGGTCACACTTTATTTTAAGGCGCAATTCTTGCTAATAACAAACCATTATTAACTATGATTTTTGCCTCAAAGTCCTAATTTGCTGCTTATTAATAGTTAGTAAGATATAGTTGTTAAGTTCAGGTATTGGGTAGGATTAGGGATGTAGAATATCATGCAGAATATGTGCTTTATAAGTACTAATAAACAGCCAATATGTTAATAATAGTCATGCTAATTTTCCCCCGATTTCGCTTTTTATTTCTTTTCTTTTTGTCACAAACACTCAAACTTTAATTTTTAATAGTCATTTTTCATTTTCTCATAAATTACTAAATGAAATACCTAAGTTATTGGATTGAAACATATGATTTATAATAAAGACAGCAAACCAATCCATATATTGTTTACAATATAACAACAAAAATAATCAATTTTGCATTGAAATTTCTCATGAAACGTTCAGCAATTATCTCACAATGTTACAGTCTTACAATGACCTCCAGATGACCCCATACTAAAAGAAAGGCTTCACTCAGCCTGCATGAAATGTCAAAGAAAGGTCCTCCGCCGCAGAGCCTCTGTCATTAATATTTCTCTTTTGGGAAAAATGTTCCCACAGCAGCCAGGAGTTAAGGAGAATTGGACAGACACTCACAGAGAATAGTGAAGTTACTGTGAAAATGTTGGTGAAACTGCAGTGAACTTTTTAAATATATACCAACTAATCAAAAGAGAGAGATCTGTGTAAAACAAAACTTAAAAATCTAGTCTTATATTTGGTATCAGGGATGCACAAATAATGCTGATACCATATCGGTTATCTGCCGTAATTAGAGATTTTTTTTTTTAATTTATCGGTGTTGGTCTATATTAGATATTTAACAGTCCATGCGCAACTTCCCTATTTAATATTAAACTCATTAAATATTTTTTTTTAAAAACACCAATGACTGCAATGCAATTTTTAGCTAATCTAAGAAGGAATATTCATTTTTCATGCACATTATAATGCCGTGATGCCCAAATTCAACTGTAGCATTTAAAATGACTGATTTAGTATTTTCTTAATCTCATGTGAAGTTCCAAAAGAGAGAAAAAAAAGAAATTGGATGAAATCAAAGCCAATAAACAATTTGGTCCAATATCAGCTTCATTGGCTCCCTTGATGCAAACTCTGTTTACCTCAATCAGTGATATTACAGTCATGCCAAGCAGCGTTTGACTGAGATGAATCCCTCACAGTGGACGTGTTTGTATGGTCTGATTTCTCATCTGCGTTGACTCATCTGCCCATGACAGCTAAAGCAACACCTATTATCCTGCTAATTACTCATATTAACAAAGCTTTTCTCTCCTTGCCTCACACATATTAATTTACCTTCTATCTTCCAGATGGGCAGATCTATCAGTTTCCACCAGGTGAAAAATGTTTTCTCTACTTCTCAATCTTATTACTCACATAAGCAATGCAAGCAACAACAGACTCATATTGTGCTTCTATATATATATATATATATATATATATATATATATATATATATATATATATATATATATATATATATATATATATATATATATATATATATATATATATATATATATATATATATATATAGAAGAGAAGTTCCTCCTCAGGTTTTCCTTCTCTTCCGATTTATCTCTCTAAATCCCAGTGTTTACACCTGTCTGGTGCCTTTTTCTTAAATGCGTCACTTTCCATCTTCTCAAACCCATCCTCTAGTGAAGCGAAACTGCCTAATCAACTTTAGTCATAAATCTTACAACACACATCTTTAAATCACTCTCATTAAAATGTCATTAAATCATCTCATTAAAACGCACTTTAACTGATGAATGATACTGATTGGTTGTGTTTTTATGCTGCGGTTCCTCATCTATGAACACCTCAGGATGCATTTGCAGCTGAATTAAGGAAGCTTCACCAGTGCAATGCAGATCACATATTCAGTCTGCATGTTTTAATATGGTGTCAAAAATCATATTCGTTCTTACTGACAGAAATGCTATTTCGAAATCACATTTGGAATAGATGATGCTTTGTGTTTGTGCATAAAAAGGATAGTTCAACCAAAAATTAAAATCATTTATGAATCCTTGTGTCTTTTGAAATGTGCATGACTTCTTTATTCTGTGGAACACAAAAGACGATGTTTAGCAGAATGTCCAAGCTGCTCTTTTCCACAATGTAAGTGAATGGTGACCATGGTTGCGGAAAGGCTTTAAAATTTCAGTCAGTTTCCCATGCAAATATATCACGTGGCTTTAGAAAACTTTGCATATAGTGAATGATGCATTTTTGGATGACTTGTAGAACAACATGAATGCGCTTCAAAGCTCCGTCAAAATTTCCTTTGGATCAAAGAAAATCAGAGAATTGAAACGGCATGAGTGTGAGTAAATGAAGACAATTTTGCAATGAGCTATTCCTTGAAAAATAGAAACCTAATGAAGTGAAATCTCTCTGATCTTTGAAGGAACATTTACATGGACACCTCTGTCCAGAAGAGCACATAAATGAACTGATAGGAGACTAACATCATTTTAGGCTTAACATCTGCTGACTGCTCAAGGGGAACTAATGAAATACTCTGTGAGAGACACAGAAAGAAAGGAGAAATAGAAACCCCGTAATGTCCATAATTAACGCCATATATTCTTTTCTTCGTTTGACAATAAACACTACCTAATGACTGGTACTGTTCATGTAACTGACAAAACCTCTTATGCCTACAAGTTTGTTCATTGCTGAGTAAAGGATGTAATTAGGAAAAATCAGTGAGCCGATCGTGAAGGCAAGACAGAGCTTTAATGAACAGATATGGGAACAGTGGAGCGCAATTAAAATAATTACAGTAATTCCAATAACTTCTGATGTTTTAAATTAAAATAAGATCGGCTGATTAAAAGTGCTCTCGTTTTAAATCAGGTAACGTCTATTGCAGCTTCATATGAAATGAATTCCAGTTTCGACTTATGTGACTGCAGCCTGCAGATTATCTCATAATAATCCCACAGGCAAAATACGCAATATTTTCCTCTGTGTGACTGCACACATGAATAATTGAAAATAATAATGTTTTGCCATCAGAAAGCCAGCCTCAGTAATTACAGAAGCAGATACACAGCTTTGAGCCAATCAACAGCAGACGCAAAGCTTTCAACCAATCATCAATGGGGAACAGATCCAGAGGGAAGAACGAGAGATTAAACACATAGAATTAAACTGATAACTGCTGCAAGTAATAGTTTCATTAAATGGATATGAAAGCAGCATGACTTGCATTTAAATGAAAGGACATCTCTTACCTTTACATTTCAAGAAAAAGACACATTCTTAGAGGATTGACTTTAAAAATGACAAACAAAATCTGATTCTGAACCACTTCTGGGATTCTAGAATAGAATTTCAGCCATTTATGGATCAGTTTCTAAAATAATTCTCTAGATATGCAAATGTAACCATAGAATAATTGTCTCTGTACCTCTACATAAGTTTGGGGCTCAATGCTGTTCAATTTATACAAGCTTTTTCCTCAACCACTGAGCATAACCATATTACTAAGTTTGCTTTCAGTCCAGCCCTTTCCATTTGAAAACAACCACATGCAAGCATTGCAGACTACTTGAAAAATAATGACAATAAATAATAAAAATGCAGCTGGCCTTGAGCACACATGGCTTTCTAAGGTGATCAGCAGAAAGAAAAAAAAAACTTTGAATAGATTCCAAAATAAAAGCTGAATATTGTTGTTGCCCATGATTGCACCTTGCAGCCCAGGTGCAGTTTTTTTGTATTTATTGAGACAGAAACCTTCCTGGCCTCTTCATTGTAATTAATTCACTTTTAAAGTAGGTCACAGAAGGACTAAGGCTCATTTATCGCGTAGCTGTTCCCTTGCGTTGTGTTTTGCTTCCTTATCCTGCACTCCTGAAGAGATTTAATTGCTTTTTTAAGTTAAAGATCAGGAGCACGTACCATCTGTACTTTCCATCAGTGAAAACTTTCACATATGCTGTCTTTCTTTTTTTTCGCCAATTCACTTTCTCAAATTGTTCTCTCCCTCTGTGTAATTATTATTCCACTAAAGTTTTATATATATAACTTTAGTGGAATATATATAATTAAATGAAATCTTACAAAACAAATGAAATATTAATAATTAAGTGAACTTCCATTTTTTACTGATATTAAAATTATACAATAAATAATAAAAACAGCAAAGATTAAACTAAACACTACAGAGAAACCAGTGGCTCCTAGAATTACTTTTATGTTTCAAATAAAAGTATATCAGAATGTAACTGTAATAATATTTTACAATATTACTGTTTTTACTGTGTTTTTCATCAAATAAATACATCCTTGATGTGCTTAAGAGAAGAGAAAAAAAATCATAATTATTCCAAAATTTGGGAATATTAAATATTAAAATATTTATTATAATAAAATATTACATAAAGTGTATCCATAAAATATTAATTAACATATAACATTATTAAAATAATTTAATTTATTTCTATGATTTATTGTGATTTTTAAATTCTATCTATCTACTTATTAACAAATTATTTGAGGGAACAAAATCTGATAATAGAAAATATGCCAAATGTAGCATATTAGATTAATTTATGGGGTCTTTAAACATATTGGAGCTACTGTACGTTGACCGAATTATAAACACTCCAGACACATTAAACCATGGTGCTCATCTGAGAGATTCGGGTTTGAATCCTGCCTGCATTATGGCCCATTCCCCTTCTCTCCACCCCAATAATTCCCTGGCAAAAAAGCACGTTTTAATGACTTCTTTACTCACCTGTGCAGGAGTAATCATCAATCCGGACATAGCCGGTGTTGCAGACACACATAAAGGAGCCGGGTGTGTTCATACACATTGTGTTCTCCCTGCAGTAGTGTTTCCCCTCCGCGCACTCATCGATATCTGCAACCACAGCAGAACACAAGACACACTCTGTACTGTGACCCGAACACAACACGGTTTTCAAAACATTTGGAAAGAAGCAGTGCCAAAAACCACCATTCACACTGCAGCTGTGATCAATTAGCAGCATTTGTCAAGGGTGCTGGAAGATCCAGTCATTACATCATAAGCGTTCTGTTGTACGAAGAACATTACTGTTCACACTGCTGCAGGAAACTGTTAAGACTGTAAAATAGCAGGAACACCAACACCATGTTTGAATGTTTCAATGAATTTTTTAACTATTTAATCATACATTTGTCGCCTCAAAATTCATGACTCCCTGGCTTCAAAAAAAAAAAAAAAACTTTAAACTTTTTGTACATTTACCTGAAACTTAAGCAGCCTTGATAACAGAAAGACTACAAATACATCTATAATAAAGAGAAAGAGGTTTGAATATCTTATACAGTACTGTACATGTGACTCAATTCAGTCCTTAAACTGCATTAACTAAACACAGAGCACTTCTAGACCTTTCACTTTCTGTCCCTTTCCTCCACCCCCTTCACTTTCTCAGCCTCCAGCTTTTTCTCTTACACTTTTCATAGATACACACTTGTCCTTCGGTCCTCCCACACTCTCCTCCTCAAGAACACTTTATATAATCTTCCTCACATTTCTTTCTCTGTTTAAATCTACACAGCACAAACTCATGTTCTTAATCAGCATTTTGTCTTATTTCCAACAAAAAATATCTTTTTAATATTCTTAGAAGATATAATTGGTAAAGAAACAAAAATTGCTTACAACTTGTTCTCAAAAAAATATTTTAAGGTTCATCTTTATTACCCCATTAGCAAATGTAGGCATAAAGCTGATTTTTGTGAGGTTCAAGCTTAAAGTAAAAATCCATCCATCCATCTTGTCCTATGTAGGGTTGGCAAAACAAAACAAAAAAATACTACCAACCAACCTGTCCTATGTAGGGTCGACAAAACAAAACAAAAAACCAAGTTGTCCTATCTAGGGCGCAAAGGGTAAAATAAAATAAAATAAAATAAAATAAAATAAAATAAAATAAAATAAAATAAAATAAAATAAAATAAAATAAAATAAAATAAAATAAAATAAAATAAAATAAAATAAAATAAAATAAAATAAAATAATAAAATAAAATAAAATAAAATAAATATATATTCTCCAAAAATAAGTCTTATTAACTTACGCAGAGGCATGACAACCACTTTTTTGAGAAGTAATTATTATAATAATAGCCTTTGCCCACCACTTGCTTTAGAAATGAACTGATAAAGCCAAGTTTTCTTTTTAAGATGGTGTAAACATAATATAAATCCATCAGAGCAGTGTGTCTGGTTCAAAACTAAATAGTGGAGAGAATGTCTGCAAAGTCTTATCTGTCCCAATATGTCTTCTGTGGAGGATTCAGCGCTTAAAATAAGGAGAAAAAAACTCACTCATCACTTCTGTAATTGAAAATGTAATGCCTTTTTCAGCTTCTTTTGTTCTAGAAGATATGAATCCCAAATTAATAATTTAAAGTTTATTTCAGAGCTGCACTGGCACTGGTATTATTCATAACCCTGAGGCTGCTACAAACTATCGACTGCACAGTCCATGCAAACATACAGAATTTTTCACAGGCTAACAAGGCTTTCGCTAACACAACTTTCATATAGAGGCCACTGTCAGTTACTTAAAGCTGTTTTTTGATATTCAACTATAAGTGAACAAAAATTAATTGGTTAATTGCAGCAAGAAGCATAAACACATAAACAAAGTGTTTCTGTGGCTCTTTCCTAACTGTTATCAAAACAGGGAAAATCAACATACTGTATTTCCAAATGCTAAAAGAGTCCAACAGTGCTTGATAAAGAGTGCTATTATGACCCAGCAGGTCCTCTCAGATGTGTCTCAGATTTTATCAAGTCATACTGAGTCTTGCAGCCACATTACTGTAACAACTGTGTTGCGTAAATTCTTTCAGACACTCACAGAAGCTTTCGGGGCATTTCAGGTGAGTAAAAGTTCTTCTGTCACTTCCCCCCAAATTTTCTATTGATTGTCTATGCTAGAGGCGTCCTACTGTGACTCACAGTGATAAAGGTGAGAGTCACATTAAGACAAAGCAAGTTGTTCACCTCCACATCACTTTAAAGCACAGTCATCACCATTCATTGTTCACAGTTTAAGGTTTTCAATTAAGACGCTTTCAGATAACTGCCTTCAGAGGGAAGTCAAAACTATTCATACATTTTACTGCAGGGCAAAATATGTTTTTGACCCCATTGTATGGGCAAAAACAGCTTTCAATATATCTTCTTGTCCATTCCACGGAAGAAGGAAGGTTTGGAACAACATGAGGATGAGTAAATGACAAGAGAATTTTCATTTTGGGGAATTAATTTAAACAAATAGTACACCCAAAAATGAATATTTGCTGAGAATTTACCAAGATGTATTTAAGATGTAAATGAGTTTTTGAGATTTTGAGAAATGTATCATTACATCACTTGTTCAGCAATGAATCTGCTGCAGTGAATGGGTGCCTTGATCAAAATGAGAGCTCAAACAGCTGATAATAACATCACAATAATCCACAAGTAATCTACATAACTCCTGTCCATCAGTTAACATGCTGTTAAGTGAAAATCTGCATGCTGCATGAAACAAATCCATCATTAAGGTGTTTAAAATTTAATTAGTCACTTCTGACCATAGTACGAGTCTATAATCCATAATAATGCTTCCTCTGGTGAAAAAGTCCATCCTCTGCTGTCCTCTCACATCTAAATCCACTGACAAACACAGCTGTTTGTTTAGAACTGTTTTGAAATGCATTTGTTTGTAAATGGTACTTGATCTATGCATATTTCTCTCAACTTTTTCATTTGAGAAAGCAATATTATGGATAGTGGACTCATATTTTAGCCGAAGTGATGGTTTGAAGGTAAAAAAAAAAAAAACATCTTGATGAATTATACAAACATGAAGCTTTTTGCTTCACAACACAAGACAGTTATTGATGGACTGGAGTCGTGTGCATTACTTGTAGATTATTGTGATGTTATTATCAGCTGTTTGAACTCTTATTCTGACGGCACCCATTCACTGCCGAGGATCCATTGGTGAGTAAGTGATGTAATGCTAAATTGCTTCAAATCTGTTCTGATGAAGAAACAAACTCATGTATTTTCAGCAATTTTTCATTTTTGGGTGAACTATTCCCTTATATAACTATAAGACTTAAAAACCAAAAGAAAACCACAGAAGCACGTTTGCAGGTAAAACTAAGGTAAACATATATAGTCATTGGACTTATGTGTGAAAAGAGATATCTGTCATATTCTCGCTGGGCTACCGTGTATGTTTTGTTTAGACAAGGGTAAAGCCAATTAAAAGCCAGCGAGCCACAGGAACCCTCCTTCACATCTGTACACATACTCACACAGCATGAACTCTAGGGTTTACAATGCATTAATTACAGCTGTAAGGATAATAGCGGTGCTGAAATATTCATTCAGCGAGACACTAAGTAATCACCAGTCAACAGCTTTCGTCGGCACCTCCTCCATCTGTGATTGCGGGCAATTTAGTGATTTGTGAAAGCCCAGTTATTTGCTTATACAAAACAGAAATTTCTAGTGAACAAATCTGTGGGGGGTCAAATAACAGGTGCTACGGAGGGTTTGATGGATTTAGAGTTTCATTTGTTTGTATAGTGTTTAGAAACATACATACATCAACGATTGGCATGTTTGCCAATGGGAATTTTAATACCTTGGCAGTAGGCGCTGTCGTCCCTGAGCGCATGGTATCCTTCCTTACAGCTGCAGAAAGCTCCTGCTTCTAGGTTAATGCAGTCCGAATTCTCCACACAATTGTGGCTGTGACCCTCAGCACAGAAATCATGCCCTGGGAGTGAGACAGATAGAGCAGAAGTGCGATGCAATGCATAAATCTTGCATTTACAATTAATGTATTATATTTACGCAATTTTCCCAATGTGGACAAATTTCCAGCTTGCACTAATAGTTGAAAGACACTTTACTTTGAATTGGGAGGATTTCTTGTACACCTACGCCTGGCTAGTCGATGTGAAATACTTGAGGGACATTGCATATCCTGCGGTGTGACAGGCTATACACCATCTAAAATAATATTAAATAGCATTTTACTAATTATTCTATAATTGTTAAATAAATTAGTTCTTAATGAGTTTTTAATTGGTCTTTTCCAACAAATCTCCCTTAAACAAGCTCAGTTTACTTGAGAAGCAACTTTGAATGAGATATTAAGATTTGTTTTCATATATTATATCTTGATTATCAGTGCATTTTGTCCTACTGGGCTTGTTTTTTTTTTTTTTTTTTTTTTTTTTTGTTATTAAGATTTGTTTTCATAAATTATATCTTGATTATCAGTGCATTTTTTCCTACTGGCCTTGTTTTTTTTTTTTTTAACTTGTTTATATTTAAAACAAGTGCAAATAATTAATTATGCAGTGCTGTTTGTACAAAACTGATCTTATTTCAGTGATTTAAATTAGAAACACCTTTATCTTTAATCTTTCTTAAAAGAGTACAAATAGGCTGTTTGTGGTTTTAAAAATGTGTCACACCACAGGACCCTTCAAAAAATAGTGAAGGCAAAAAGGTTAATAAAATGTTCCCAAGGAACATATATATTATATATTCATGTAATTAAACAAAAAAATTCAATTAAAAACACAATTAAAAAAACAAAACATCAAACAAAACAAAGCAAGCAAAACCAAATAAAGCAAAGCAAAACAAAACAACGAAAAACAAAACAAACAAACAAAACAAAAAAAGAAAAAAGAAAAAAAAACAGCAAAACAACCCTAATAAAACAATCTAAAAAACATGTTGTGGCTCAATCTGTGGCTCAACTACAGTATGAGGAGTGGAAAAGTTGAGCATATGTTGCCCTTTAAAGTATCACTGTTATACTGGGTGTTATGTGTGTGCAGTTATATGTGTGAAGGCGGCAAAAATAGATGAGTGCTGTCATGCACAGTCATGGCTTGGTGTTGAGCACAAATCTAGTTTGTGTGTGCAGTGGTCAAAGGTGGCTGCCCTTAATATGACTCCAATCAGCGGAGTGTAGAGGGTGTGTGTTGTTTCTGCGTGTGTCTGAGTGTCACACCTCTGCACACTTTGCAGCAGCGGTCTGTGAGCGTGATCTGTTCTGACTCCGGGCAGTTTAGCTCTGGACAAGAAGTGATCTCAACCCTACGCATACTTCGATCCTGCAAACATAAAAACATAAAAAGTTTTTATTCAATTTATCCTTCAAGTAAAACATAATTTTGAAACATGGTAGCTGCTTTAAAACTGGTCTAAGCTGGTTCAAGCAACAAAACAACTTCCGTGATGGTCTAGATGATTTTTGGAACATTTGGACAAACCAGTTAATGACCAGCTTGGATGAGCTAGAAACCAGCTATCATGTTCCAGAACACTGTTAGGAGTTTAGGATGGATTTTCAAAATCAAATGTTGCTTGGAATTCAAATTTATAGATGGGCTCAATTCAAATTTTGCCTGGAAATCTGTCTGAATTCATAACCAGGCCAAAACATATTTCAAATTCAAATGCTGCTTGGAATTCAAATTCATAACCAGGCTCAGACAGAATTCAAATTCTGCCTAGAAATCTAATTCATAAGCAAGCACAGAATTTAAATTCAAAATTTAAATTAAATTCAGAATTTAAATTCAAAATTAGCTTGGAATTTAATCGCTTGCTTGGAATTCTAAAATTCATAACAAGGCCGAGAGATAATTCATATTCTGCCTCAAATTCAAATTCATAAAAAGGCACAGACAGAATCTGAGTTCTAATTCTTCTTGTAGAAAGAATTCAAATTCTGCCTGGAAATTAAATTCATAACCAGGCCCATATAGAATTTAAATTCAAAATGTGCTTGGAATTCAACCCTTGTTTGGAATTCAAATTTGTAACCAGGCCAAGAGAGAATTCTTATTCTGCCTGAAATTCCAATTCATAACAAGGCCCAGACAGAATTCTAATTCAGGTTCAAATGCTGCTTGGGACTGCAACTCATAACCAGGCCCAGGCACAATCTTCGTTAGTAGAATTCAGATTTCCGCAGAATTACCATCATACATCATTCCGACTTCCATCATTCAAGGGAATCCAATTAACACATCCAACAGACTTCAGAAGATTTTCTCCAAAAATAAGTGCAAAACAAAAATGTGGAAAAAGTCAGATTCTGTCTGGGTCTGTTGAAAATCGTCAGACCACTGGCCTGCAGTTACACTACTTACCCTGCATTCAAACAGCAGACAGTTTCCCTCAGAATCGTGTACGCTTTTACGATCACCTTCCACGTACACTCTTCCTCTGAACAGACACACGGCTAAAGCCGAAAAGATATAAAGAGAAAAAGAAGCAAAAATTAGATCCAGACAAGAAATTAAGAGAACAGAGCCAAAACAAAGCACTTTGGAATGTGAACCAGTAAAGCATCGATCGGACAAGCATGTTAGATTAAGCCTACCAGAGCACAGTGTTAAATAAAGCCCTGGTCATCAGTCAAACTGCTATTAGCTTCTGCACATTAGCTCTGCTCACTCAAACACAACACGCTGCACACTGCCCTTGAATTATTAATGATACCAGAGAAAGCGTGTGACTGCGTTGTGTGTGTGTTGACATTCACATTTGTGGCAGCGGTAACCTAGCAACACAGGGACGTGGTCAGTTTGTCATCAAGACCGCGGCACGATTATATAAAAGATTTTAGAGGAAAGGAAGATAGCGAAAAGAGATGCTGGAGATATGAGGGAGCAAGCATGAGACAAAGGGAGAGAGAAGAAAAGTTGACAAATATATGCACCTCTATAGACGCATGGCCTCATTTGTGAGTGTGTGTGTGTGTGTGTGTTTGTGTGTATACTCACGCTGGCACTCTTTACAGCAAGCTCCAGGCATGTAGATTGGAGCTGTATCAGGGGGACACTGAGGTGGTGGGCAGAAAATACTCTCGCACTCCACTGTACCATTCTGTAGGTGGAACACACATACACCATCATCATCAATAAAAGAGCTTCACAATTACACAGATTCTGCAACATAAACTGACAGAATCAGAAAGTGACTGTCATGAATGCTGATGGCAAATCAAATTGTCACCTTCAAAACATCTTCAACATATTCACAACTAAAACAAAGCCCAACAAATACTCTGGTGTGAAGCAACTGATCTTGAGGGTGCATTCCCATACTGACAGCGACAAAACAGCTTCACTTGCCAACTTTCTGTACTGTTTATTACTACAAAATTAGTATTTTTGTTTTTGTTTTCTACAAAAATGCAAAAATATCTACAAAAATGCAAATGGACTAAGACAAATAATAATAAAAAAAATAAACATTACTATAAATAATATTAATACATATAGATATTAATATCAATGCATATTACTGTCAAAAATGAAAAAAAAATCAAATTATAAACTGAATTTTTAGCTTATATTCTGGAGAACATAAATGTTTTCACAAGAGAATGCAAATGTTTTGCACACAAACACAAATTTTCTCAGGGGAACACAATACTTTTGTGAGAGAATACAAGAGTTTTGCAAACAAATGCAAAGTTTCTCTGGCGAACATAATAGTCTTGTGAGCGAATGCAAAGTTTTAAAGGGGAACGTAATAATTTTGCAAGATAACGCAAAGTTTCACAGGGAAATTCAATACTTTTGCAAATGTTTTGCGAGCGCATACAAAGTTTCTCCTGGGAATATACTAGTTTTGTGAAAGAATGCAAATGTTTTGTGAGAGATCACAGTTTCTGGGGGGAATGTAATAGTTTTGCGAGAGAATTCTAATGTTTTGCGAGTGAACAGAATGTTTTTTTGGGGGAATGTAATAGTTTTGCGAGAGAATTCTAATGTTTTGCGAGAGAATGCAAATGTTTTGTGAGTGAACACAAAGTTCTTTCGGGGAACGTAGTAGTTTTGCAAGAGAACGTAAATGTTTTGCGAGTGAACAGAAAGTTTTCTGGGGGGGAATGTAATAGTTTTGCAAGAGCATTCAAATGTTTTGCGAGAGAATGCAAATGTTTTGTGAGCGAACACAAAGTTCTTTCGAGGAACGTAGTAGTTTTGCAAGAGAGCGTAAATGTTTTGCGAGAGAACACAAAGTTTCTGGGGGGAATGTAATAGTTTTGCAAGAGCATTCAAATGTTTTGCGAGAGAATTCAAATGTTTTGTGAGCGAACACAAAGTTCTTTCGAGGAACGTAGTAGTTTTGCAAGAGAACGTAAATGTTTTGCGAGAGAACACAAAGTTTCTGGGGGGAATGTAATAGTTTTGCGAGAGAATTCAAATGTTTTGCGAGAGAATGCAAATGTTTTGTGAGAACACAAAGTTATTTCGGGGAACGTAGTAGTTTTGCAAGAGAACGTAAATGTTTTGCGAGAGAATGCAAATGTTTTGTGAGCGAACAAAGTTTTTTGGGGGAAAGTAATAGTTTTGCGAGAGAATGCAAATGTTTTGTGAGCTAACACAAAATTATTTCGGGGAATGTAGTAGTTTTGCAAGAGAATGCAAATGTTTTGCCAGAGAATACGAATGTTTTGCAGGCGAACACAAAGTTTTTTGGGGGGAATGTAATAGTTTTGCGAGAGAATTCAAATGGTTTGCGAGAGAATGCAAATGTTTTGTGAGTGAACACAAAGTTTCTTGAGGGAACGTAATAGTTTTGAGAGAGAATGCAAAGTTTCTTAGGGGAAAGTAATACTTTAGCAAGAAAGCACAAATGTTTCGGAAAGAAACGCAGTATTTTTATGAAAGAATGCAAAGGCATTGAAATATAATTCTTCCTCCTGTCTCATATTTCATCCCCATGTCCCCTTAGAGGCTTTGAAGGATATTGAGTAAACATGCTCCCACAGCTGCAGTAGTAGTAGTCACATCACATCATTGCTCATTTGCATAATTTGTACTGTCACTCATGTCTTCTCAGCTATTACTGAAAAGAATGACTTCCAGTTACTTTGTCGCTGAAAATTGCTGTCATTGTGAATGGCCCTTGAGCTTGTAGTTCGAAAAGCCATCTCTTGTTTAAATTCCCACCCAAAAAAAACTAAGTCATTCCGTCCTGGCAATACATAAACTTACAGAACACGTGCAGTTTCTGCATCCATCTATCCAAGCATCATCGTCCCTGTATATCTCTCCATTCAGGGAGCATGTCCTCTCACAGTAACAGCCATCCAAGTACTTCATCTTCTCTTCGGCAAGTGCCAACTACAGCGCAATGAAGACATGAGGAAGAAGAGAGGGTGAGACTGAATGATGAATCAATATAGAGGGAAGCGATAAAAAAAAATGAAGAGCAAGCAAAAACAATAAATGTCAGAAAGAGAGGGAAATAAGAGATTTATGATATAGCATTTGTGGTATTCACTATTAAGGCCATTAAATAGACCTACTGACATCCAACACAAACACTAAAAACTTTGTGTACTGGAGAGAGAATTGAGTAAGTCTCAATAAAATGAGACACATCAAATTAACGGTTTTACTTGAGTATGGCTTTCAGGTACTTTATACACCACTGCTAACAGCTAATAATAGCAACATTAGCATGCTAAAAGCAATATTTTTTCACCACACAGGTAACCTGAAAATTAAAAAACTAACTACTTAAAACCTAACAAAATTTTGTCATTTTGCTCAATACACATAAAATGACACTTAATTCAACATTTAACTTCTCATCATGCAAAACATGCTGGGGACTGAAAATTCTCTGCTCAAATGATTTATTTATTATTCATGTAGCCCCAATGCAAATGGATTTAAAAACCTTCTATTATCACACATTTCATTGCACAGATTGAAATTAATGAAACTGTGACCAAATTCAACAGCTGTACTGCATTAGATTAGAATAATAAAACTGAGCAAGCAGCAAAATAATTTTTAAACACAGGATACCACAATGCTAAACATTTTCTATGTACTTACCTTGCTTGATGTTTTAGCCAAAATATCTTGAAGTTCCATGATTTTCTGAACCAGCCCATGGAAATCATTACAAGTGGGACAAGCTGAAAATTGGTGGATGTACATTAATGCCATTTCCAGACCAGTAAGTAAATAAAGTGCAAAGTTAATTTTTTTCTGAAAGTATGCACTTACTACGGTTAAGATCTGGACATTGGATGACATATCCATGGGGTATGACAACCAACTGAACATCTTGCATCACTCCCTGACAGAAAGACATGACAGAAAGAAAGTCACAGAGATGTAGAAAGACAAACATGCAATTTTACATGTTTTATGGACTATTTTTAATGTACAAGATTATGTCGTACCTTGAAGAACCCATGAGCATCATTTCTTTGACCAAGCCAGATGTTTGTTCCTCTGGGAAAGTCCATAGATGGCATCTCCACAATCCTTTCATAAATTCTGAAAGCAAGTATAAAATAAAAAGCAACACGTGAGTGGAAATTGATACGGACTACTACATGGCATTCAAAGCTATCTCTGGTGGTTCTCAAGCCATTCACCTGTTGCAGTCAATATGGAGCACCACTTGGGTGGCACTGAATGCCAGGGAGACTTTGTGCCAATGTCCATCTGCTAGACTATAGGGGAAGACCTCTCTCTGCTGCCGTTGGTCTGAGGTTTGGAAGAAGAGACGGATCTCATTACCACTGCTCTCTACCTCCAGAAACCTGAAAAGAAAGCCAAGAAAACAGATTTATCCTTGTGAAAAGTCATAATCATGCTTGAAATCTAAGAACTGCAGGAAATAACTGCTGCCAAAATGTTTTCTGTTAGTTCTAATTTCCCCATGCACAAGACTTCTGCAGGTTAAGCTGCCAAGCGGTCGTTATTAAATTCTGGTATGTGCCAAAGCAGCAGGGAATAATGCGGCTCAAGGGAATGTAGGAGTTTTGAATGAATGTGAAGAGGAGCAGTGATCCGTGAATCTCTTGGCCTGGACTCTGAGTGCTGACCTTAAAGAGGTGGTAGAATCAATACTGTGTGTGTTTAAGAAATGTCAGTGGACACCCCAATCAGAAGTGTTACAGACATTCCATCAGGAGAACTGATTATGTTTTCCTCTGAGGAACAGTGAATTAAACAGAAAAAATAGAAAGAAGGTTCTACTGGAGCAAAAGCCTTCCGGAAGAATGGATGCACAGACAGCCCAATAGATAGGCGAGCTGATGGATGGATGGATGGATGGATAGAGGGCGGGAGGGATAGAGGGTGGGAGGGAGGGAGGGAGGGAGGGAGGGAGGGAAGGAGGGAATGGACAGACAGATAGATAGATAGATAGACAGACAGACAGACAGACAGACAGACAGATAGATAGATAGATAGATAGACAGACAGACAGACAGACAGACAGACAGACTGACCGACCGACCGACGGAAGGATGGATTGAGAAAAAGAGGGACAGACAGAAAGATGGATGGATGGATGAATAGAGGGAGGGATAGACAGATTTGACAGACAGACAGACCAACCAATAGACAGATGGATGGATGGAATGGACAAACAGACGGACAGATGAAAAGACAGACAGACAGAGAGAGAGAGAGAGAGAGAGAGAGAGAGAGAGATAGATAGATAGATAGATAGATAGATAGATAGATAGATAGATAGATAGATAGACAGACAGACAGACAGACAGACAGACAGACAGACAGACAGACAGACAGACAGACAGACAGAGAGAGATAGATAGATAGATAGATAGATAGATAGATAGATAGACAGACAGACAGACAGACCAACCAATAGACAGATGGATGGATGGAATGGACAAACAGACGGACAGATGAAAAGACAGACAGACAGAGAGAGAGAGAGAGAGAGAGAGAGAGAGAGAGAGAGAGAGAGAGAGAGAGAGAGATAGATAGATAGATAGATAGATAGATAGATAGATAGATAGATAGATAGATAGATAGATAGATAGATAGATAGATAGATAGATAGATAGAGATAGATATAGATAGATAGATAGATAGATAGACAGACAGACAGACAGACAGACAGACAGACAGACAGACAGACAGACAGACAGACAGACAGACAGACAGACAGACAGACAGACAGAGATAGATAGATAGATAGATAGATAGATAGATAGATAGATAGATAGATAGATAGATAGATAGATAGATAGATAGATAGATAGATAGATAGATAGATAGATAGATAGATAGATAGATAGATAGATAGATAGATAGATAGATAGATAGATAGATAGATAGATACCTCTGTTCTCCATAGTGGATGGACAGCAGCACTCCGGAGCTGAATTTCTCCTGTTTGAGGGTCAGTAAAAGAGTGAACTCAGATCTTCCTCTCAGCTTCTGAAGAATTCTCTCTGCTGCCTTGAGGGAAGCTCTTGCATTCCTTGATGTGCCTGATGGAAAGAGTGACAAAATCAGTGAAGGAGAAATTCTGAGGCATTTGCTCATTTAACTTGGATAAACTGAATATATGATTTTATAAGCTTTATATATTAAAAGGATCCCAGAACAGGTCACAATGATGTATTTGATCCATCCATCACTGTGTGGTCAAGCTATGTATTCAACACAATCATCAGCTTTTACAGTAATTGAATTTGTTAAACATTTACACTACTGGTACCAAGCAAAAGTGGCTTAGAAGCAGAAACAGTCTTTAGCTTCCAGACCATGATGTAGCTATGGAACTATTATGGCCGTTTTGAGCCAACGGGACCATCTGGTGATATTTATGTTTAAATATCCACTCTGAAGCCGGTGTGAATACTGAACTAAGCAGAATAAATGAGCATGATAAATATCAAAGGGTCAAAGTTTGGCTAGTTAGCATAAACCAATTAGCCTCGGCAGGTAAACTACACCATCTGTAATCAAAAAGCTTTTTTTTTTTCTTTCCATTAATGCAATTTTGTGCCAAAAAACAACATATAAATTACATATACTTTATTGAATTGCTGCCTTGTGACATCAAAGAAGGATAGTTGCTAAAGGGTTTAGGAATAAAGAGCAAAGAATGCAGTCGCTGAGCAACAACCATTGAAATGAATGGGAATTCATTTAAGTATTAAAAATATCACTGGAGCATACAAAGGACAATTTTAAGGAAATGAGGATGGTAGACTGACATGTAGTTCATGTCGTGATACTGATGTGAGTGGCACTGAACAGAAATTTAAAAAAGAGACAGAAGGAAGGAGGAAACACACTGCGAGAGCTGATGAGCTGGCTGAGGAGGACACAGGAAGTTGACTGTCTCCTCAGGGATGATTGTTTAAATCAGTCCTGTCAAAACATAAGAAATGTCTGGGTCTGGTCCTCTCACAGGGTAAAAATCATGCAACACACACACACACACACACACACGCACAACTGGGGAACACTAATGTTCTGTAGCTATTGTCAAGTAAAGCTCAGGGGAGCTGTAAGCTACAGCCGTGAGCCTATTGTACGCCAGGAATGAGGCGGAGTTTCAGCACCTTCATTAATCAAATACACTGTATGACAGTGAGCTGAAGCTAACCTGGTAACCTCGACAATCCGCAGAGGACACCGCAGCTGATCTAATGGATTCCAGGACAGTTCACAAGTATCAGCATTAAAGTCCTCTGGGGAAGTGCAAGGAAAACACGTTTTTTTCCTGGACACCTCTCCAATTAATTCCCATTTGATCGACACTTCGTCTCAGATATGCTATTCTTCTATCCCTCTCATCATTGAGGGTTGTATTAATGTGCTGTAAATCAAAGGCTAGTCGTTCGATGGCAGCATTTAAAGGTCAGAGAGCAACTAAGGACTGCTGGTGGCTATCCTCTTGGAAATTATGCAGATTACCAGTAATGTCTCTTTAAATAAATACATTTAAAAATATACAAAGTAAATAAAAATAGTTACAAACCTGTACTGATAAATAGTTAGCTATAAATAAATAAATATGTGCAGAGAGTTAGCAAAATATTAAATATAAATAAATAAATAAATCTGTACAGAAAAGGATTTAGCTAAATTTTGAAATATAAATAAATAAATAGTTAGCTAAATAAATAAAAGGTTAAAAATCTGTACAGACAGAATCAGCAAATCATTCAATTTAAACAAACAAACAAGTAAATTACAAATCTGTGGAGACAGTTAGCAAAATATTAAACATAAAAAAGTGTACAGAAAAAAAAGCTAAAAAATAATAAATGAGCTAAAGAAAAAAAATGGTTACAAATCTGTACAGACAGAGTCAGCTAATCATTAAATATAAAGAAACAAATAAATAAGTAAATTACAAATATCTGCAGACAGTTAGCAAAATATACTGAAAAAAAAATAAAAGAGCTAAATAAATAAATAAATAATTACAAATCTATACAGATTTAGACAGAGTCAGCAAAATATTGAAGAAAACAATTTTGTTAGCCAAATATATATATATAAATCATAAATAAAAAATGTAATAAACATATCAAATATATTTAATAATATAATATAAACATTATATATCAGTTTTTAAATAAACATAAAAAATGCTACTATTCATCTCATTTAAGGAACATTTAAATTCCTAATTTCCAGGCCATGAGGACACAATCACCATCGAGCAAGGAGGTAATCAGTAATCTGAATCTGTAATCAATCGCTCCAAGTTATCAAACACCACAGCCCTGCTACGCCTCAAGAGAACCAATAACTTCAATAACGATAAACGAGAACTGGGCTCCTGGGAGCGAGAAACTCAGTGTGATGCAAATTATGTAACTCGGGTGACACTATTCTGGCAGAATTGAAATTAAAAACCTTTAAGAAGATTGCTGGTGAGTTTTCCTAATGATGCTGAGTATCAGTGCCACCAATAATATGAGCAATTACATGTAAAAATCTAGCACTTAAATTGATCACGAGTCAGGCTACTTATGATGCAAGTGCTTAAAAGTGTGTCCTAACGTACCTTAATGAAAATTTAAAGCCAATGTAAAAAAACTCATTTACAACTGATGAATTATTCAAGGCCTATTATAATGACAAAACGAACAAGTGTCTCTCCTCAAGTTAACACCGCATTAATCAGAAGACATAGGTCCATTATTCAGTGCCTCAAAGCAGTGGTTTGGTTGGTAGAAATGTCACAGATGCATGTATTAAAGGAACAGTTTGCATTTTTTGGTCACACTTTATATTAGGTGGCCTTAACTACTATGTACTTACATAAAAAATAAGTACAATGTACTTATTGTATTGCAAAACACTTTTATTGCTATTGAGGTGGGTTAAGGTATAAGGGATGGGTCAACAGTGTAATTATAAATGCAATTACAGAAATTAATTACAGATGTAACTACATACAGGTATTTTTAAAAAAATATAAGTACAATGTATAAACATGTATGTACACAATAAGTGTATTGTATCAAATGATTAATTTAAATGTAAGTACATCGTAGTTAAGGCCACCTAATATAAAGTGGGACCCATTTTTTCCCCACATTTTTCTTTGCAGAGCCTTAAAGGGTTAGAGACTTAAATAGTTCACCCAAAAATGAAATCTCCATTTGTGTTTTCCATAAGAAAGAAAGTTAGGTTTGAAATGACATGAGGGCGAGTAAATTATTTTTGAGTGAACTATCCCTTTAAGCCTCTGCAAAAAAATGCCATCGTACTGGAGACATGAAGTCGAGACATGAAATCTCAGCTGGGGAATGTGGGATACGAGCGACGTAGAGTATTTGTCTCGTCCAGACGGCATCAGTGTGCACAGGAGAAACACTTAGCTGATGTCCCTCTTGGCAGCTGCATGCTCAAATAGCTGATGAATGAGCAGGAATCTGATCCTGGCATTTAAAAGATCCAGTCAGCACCAGGTCTGGCAGAAGAGGTACAATTGTGCCAAACTTCTTTCTTTTATTGTTTGCTTCCACCCTGCTCCATCCCTTTGCTCATTAATTCATTCAGTCAGAACAAGTTATTCAGTGAAACACACTCACACTCAGACTTAAAGATGCATATTAGGCATTTTGATGTTTAAAATCATGTTCAACGGTAAAGATTCAGCTATAGGTTATTTTTTGTGTTTTTGTCCATCAGATTAAAATTAAAAGAGGAAACAATCAAATAGAAATAACAAAGTAATCTTAATAAAGTATTTATCCAAAAATTGTAATGTGAATCATAATATTCTGTGGAACATAAAAGGAGATATTTTGAATGCAAAATCACTATATAAGTATATTAATAGTGGACCAAACATCTCATGAGGCTAAAATTTAAGTCATTATTCACTGATAATCTTCCAATCCAGTGGGATTTAACTTATTCAGTCAGTGAGTTAAAAATGAGTACCTGATTAGTTTAATTCATGAATGAATCATTCAGGATTTGTGAACTGAATCAACAGATTCATTGAAAAGAATCTCATCATTCTTTCATATGATTCCACAATATATATATATATATATATATATATATATATATATATATATATATATATATATATATGGACCACTTTTATGATACTTTTGGTGCTTAATTTTACATTTTTGAGTTTGACAGCCTCAGTCCTCATTTCCTTTCATTATATTGAAAACAATGTACAGGATATTTCAAAATTCACATTTTGTGTTCCAGAAAAGTCATATGTGTTAATAATACTGATAAGTAAAAATTGACAGAATTTTCTTTTTTGGTCTATACCTTTAAATCTGACCTAAAATATAAACAATTTTTGCTGAATTCCCAACAAATATGACTACACTCCCAGAAAAAGAGGTGTGAAGCTGTCTCTGGAGTACAAAGCTAAAAATGTACCTAAAATGTTTGTACCTTATTTATGTTACATGTCTGCCTGTCCTAGTCCTCGTTTTCCTTATTTGGTTTAGTTCCTACCCTCATTAGTTAATTATCGTTTGATTGTCTCCACCTGAGTTTGATTATGTTGTTTTGCTCTTTGGTTCTCTCCCCTTTATAAGTCCTGAGTTCTCCCTTTGTGTTTGTCGGTAATTAAGTTTATTAAATGGAAAAGTGTGTTGAAGCCACTTGTTCTCTCAATGTGTTTCGATATCAACTTTATCTACGCCACAACCACGTATCCGCATAACAATTTACCTGTAATTGGTACATATTAGTACCATTTAGTACTTTACAAGTGCAAATAGAAAAGGTCATAGCGCCAAACATTCGTCCAAAAATCCAGTAGGCAAATAACATACTGTAAGGTGTGTAGATCCAAAAAAAAAAAACATGATACAAAGATGAAAAAGATCCGCACTCATCCAGATTCAGCCCAAAAAGCTTATTTCGATTATTGCTCAGAGGTCACAAAAATATGTGCAAAAAGGTGCAAAAGTGCAGAACCAGGTGTGCAAGGTATGCAGGTCCATATGGGCCCGGGCCCGTATCTTTTCTCTCTCTCTTCCTCTTTACACAGCTGCTGTTGCAGCCATTAAAAAAAAGTTCAGTTTTGGTTCTTAAAACCAATACTGGTTGTATTTCACAAAGTGGTTATATTTCGTTTTGTTTCTTTAAGTTAATTTAGAAACATGATTGGAACATTTTCAAATGTTTGTTAAATTCAAGTTTTTATTATTTTTTAAAATACCAAGCAGCCAGTGCCAGACAGTGAGTTGAGCATATGTTTGTTCAGTTTAGCCTTCTCAAATAAGCACGAATTAAACAAAAAAGATAAATGTGTGATACATATCAAATCGTTTGTGCTAAAAGTGGAAGCTGAAGCGCGCTTTGAAGGACATGGAGGCGCTAGCGAGATTATATATATACATCATTCGAAGCTGCAAATAGTTAGTTTTATTTGTGTGCAAACAAAACGTTTTGCTATTGTAAAATAAAGAAAACAAACAGGGTGGTCTTGATCTTGAGCAGGAACACTTCACAAAAACTGAACCGAAACTCAGCAAATACTTGCTTGACTGACATGATAAATATATTTATAGAATGCAATAAACGACTACTTTACAACAAAATAATTCAAATCAAAAATTAAAAACTCTTTCATTAGCCTATATAATCCTAAATATGCATTTCTCTCTAAAGGCGCGTCCAATGAGGAGATATGGGGAGTCAGGGTCGTCAACTTCATACTATTTTATTCTTATTTATTTATTTTTTGGGGCTCTGTGCCAAGATTGTGTTTGCATGCAGTACAAATACCCTACAGCGGCATTTTAACTAAATAAGATTAACATCATACTATTTTAAGAATAAAGTCAAAATTACAATAATAATATCATGTTATTTTGCGTGAAGTTAATGTGAAAATTACACTCTGCAAAAAAAAAAAAAAAAAAAAGAAAAAGAAAAGTCTGTAGCATCCAACCTGTCACTCTTTTTTTTCAATATGCATTCAAATATTTATTTGTTTATTTCGTGCTGCAAATATTAAAGAGGAAAATATTATTGATTCACTTGCCGCTCGAACTGCGGCGAATGTAGTTACCTCACTACAAATAAAAGAGCGTAAAACACATTTATTGTTTATCTGATCTTAAAATTTACAGAAGGATGAGACTTTGTGTTATAATAAAAAAGCACAAAGCTTAACATTTTTTGCATATGGGCCAAGGGCTGACTTGCTACGCCACTGGTGCAGAACGTTTTCGGGTATTAACCCTTCCTCAGTGCCATGTGCTACCAAGCAGGAGTAGAAAGAAATATAGAAATATATACCAATAAAAATCTCATGACTCCAACAAAAATACATGGCACTGAGGAAGGGTTAATACCCAAAAACGTTCTGCACTTTTGAACCTTTTTGCACATATTTTTGTGACCTCTGAAACATAAATGAAATAAGCCTTTTGGGCTGAATCTGGACGAGTGCAGATCTCTTTCATCTTTGTATCATAGTACTTTACAAGTACAAATTAGTACCTTTTGGGGTACCACCTCAGTGACAGGTCTGTACGTTTTTTCTGTGAGCATACTGTGATAAATATGTAACTGTGATTACTCATACCAAGATATAAGATTTTGTTCATACCGCCCACCCGCACTTACTCAATAGCACAATGTCTGGCTACAGTGGCACTATAACATGTTTAGCCTTGAATTATCTTTAATATCTCCTCCCCCTCCTCCTCCTCCTACTCCCCTCTTCTCTTTTCTCATCTCCTCTCCTGTATAAACAGCACAGCATGGATGTCATTGATGGACATTGATAGGTCTCTCATCTGCATTCTGCACATTTATGACCTTGTCTCGAAGCCTGTCTGTTAGATCCCAATTCCGCAATCCCACTGGCATTTACTGGAGCGCCAATCAATACTGTGGAGGTGCCATCTTCCCAAATTAGAACAAGACTATTGCCTCCACAGATATCAAATGCTTCTGCTTTTCATAAAATTTCAGACTTTTTTTCCCTACCAAATATGCATGCATCCCTAAGTCTGTCTAATGCAATGTGTATGCGGTTATGGGTGTACAGTTGCACACGTACAATGTTTACAGTATGAATACATTCCCCAGAGCAGCAATGTCTCATACACCATTCATACTGCAGTGCGGAACAGAAGTGATGACACAGATGCTGGCTAACTGCAAACCTAGAACGTTACTGCACGCATAAAAATCTGTCATCATCAGAGGTCATGGGAGTGGTGACAGCATAGCGCTTAAGTAACTAAAAGGTTGGTGGTTTTGTTCTAAGGTGCCGAAGAGCAGCTGAGCCAGAAAGCAGAGAATGACCATCACCATTGTGCCCTTGAGCAAGACACTTAACCCCAAACTGCTCAAAGCGGGATGTCAATCTGGATAAACAACCAGCTATAAATCACCAGAGGGACACTGATGCTATAGACAGATCTGCTAAAACAGCCCTCCAAATAAACAGAATGGAATGAAATAGAACAGAACAAAGAACAGAAACAGTATAATAGAGCGAGAGACAAAAATGAGAAACAGAATTGAATAGAAGAGAACATAATATAATAGAAAAATGCAGCAGACAGGATAGTGTAGAATAGAACAGACAAAGACAGAAAAATGGAACAGGATACAGCAGACCAGACATATAATAAAACAGAATAGAACAGAGTAGAGTAGATGTAGAAATGAAATAGAATAGAACCAAACAGAACAGAATACAAGAGAAGACAAGAATAGAACAGAATACAGAATACAGCAGACTACTCAAGGAATAGAGAATAGAAACAGAATACAGTAGATCAGAAATAGAATGGAATAGAATAGAATAAATATTCAATAGCATAGAATACACAAATAATACAAAAATAGATTCATAAAGTAGAGAGAACAGAACAGAACAGAGAAGAGAAGAAATAGAACAGAGAAGAAATAGAATAGACCAGGTGTAGAGCAGGTACAGACTACACAACGAATAGAATAGAATAGAATAGAATAGAATAGAATAGAATAGAATAGAATAGAATAGAATAGAATAGAATAGAAGATATAGAAAAGACAAAGAATGGAACACAACAGAACAGAATACACTAGAACAGGAATATAATAGAATAGAATAGAATAGAATAGAATAGAACATATATATATATACATATATATATATATATATATATATATATATATATAGAATAGAATAGACAAGGCGTAGAATACATCAGAATATAAAAGAAAACACTAGAGCAAGTATACAGACAACACAAAGAATAGAGAAAGGAGGGTAACACTTTAGAATAGGGAACACTAATTCACTATTAACTATGACTTTTCCCTCAATAAAGTCTTAATTAGCTGCGTATTAATAGTTAGTAAGGTAGTTGTTAAGTTTAGGTATTGGGAAGGATTAGGGATTTAGAATAAAGTCATGTAGAATAAGGCATTAATATGTGTTTAATTAGTACTAATAAATGGCTAATATTCTAGTAATATACATGCTAATAAGCAACTAGTTAAGAGACCCTAAAATAAAGTGTTACCGAAAAAAGAATAGAATACAGTAGATCACACATAGAAAAGAACAGAACAATAGAATAGAATAGAATGCAGTAAAGCATATATAGAAAAGACAAAGAATAGAACAAAATAGACCAGAATACACTAGAGCAGTAATAGAATACAGTAGATGACACAAAGAACAGAACAGAATAGAATAGAATGAAGTAGAGCATATATAGAAAAGACAAAGAATAGAACAACATAGGACGGAATACACTAGAGCAGGAATAGAATAGAATGGAATGGAATGGAATGGAATAGAATAGAATAGAATAGAATAGAATAGAATAGAATAGAATAGAATGCAGCAGAGCATATTTAGAAAAGACAAAGAATAGAACAACATAGGACAGAATACACTAGAGCAGGAATAGAATAGAATAGAATAGAATAGAATAGAATAGAATAGAATAGAATAGAATAGAATAGAATAGAATAGAATAGAATAGAATAGAATAGAGGCCAGCAGTCAATAACAAAAAAGAATTTCAAAAATCTGATTTCAAAACTTAGCAGAATACTTTAGTTGGTAACTAATACTTTAGTAATACTTTAGAAAGAGTACAGTAGAAGAGAGAAGAAAAGAGTATACAATACTGGAAAGAAGAGGAGTCAATGACATGAAAAACTTAATTTTAAGAGCCCTAGAAACCGACTTCTTTGGTAACTGGTTCTATTTATCATACTGTAAATCTAGAGCCATAAACAGCGTCATCCTGGCATTCAGAGTGAGCCATGGAGCCAGATGTTATTCCCTTCTCTACTCGCTGTCCTCATTAACTATATCTCTTGAATGGGATGACAGTTCTTTGATGGGCAAGAACTTGCTGCTTAACACAGGAGCCTGTTTACTCCTGGGATTGATGCTTCACTGTTGGGTTGATCCATTTTTCATGAGAGATTAAGTGGGATCTGGAATTATGCCATTCTAAACCAGCTGTCTGCTTGGCTGTTTCCTCTCACCAGATGTTGACAATGGATTCCAATTTCTCTAAATTGATGAAGCTCACAGTGAATGCGTTTTTTTTCTGAAAGCTGCTGTGATGTCAGTTACACTCTGATACTAAAACAAAAGCAAAGAATCACATGCCAGCTCGACTGACTTGTTAAATCCCAGTTACACGCACCTTCAAACAGATATGCTCTGCTCTCATTGTGGAACCCCTGGACCTGGGGAACTCCAGCACTTGACCTCACAAGATCAAACTCCTGGAAGATATCCACATGTAATGCTGGATCAACCCCCAAACCTGAAGCTAAAGACAATAAACATAAGGAATCATTTACAAACAGATTTGAATAAAAGCAATTAAATATATTCAGTCATTGACTATAAAAACACTTTAATATAAATATCTGCTTTTGTATTTTTACATATAGAGATGACCATCATAATAATACATCTGGTAAAATAGAAGACCGCATAATATATTAATATACTATTTATTTTTTTTTTTTTACTATATACAGTATATTAAAATATGCGGTCTTGATTCAATTATAAATAAAATAGGCTACTAATTAAAAACTAAAGTTTTACAGTATTTTAAAGTATTACATGCATAACTTTTTTTTAACATTTATGGTAAGCTAACTTACAGTTAACAGGTATTCACAGCTGCATTTTTATTCTTTATTTTATTTTTATTATACGTTAAATATACACATTTTAAATAACCTAGAACACATTTATATATAATATTTTCATATTTATACAAAAAAAATTCACATCTCAAAATTTCGGTTGCTCAAACACTAGGTGTAACCACCCACTATGCAAAATATAAGCATCCCATAACCATATAAGCACCCATCCCGTTGCCGAAATTCACCGGCAGTAAGACGTCTGGCAAATACAAGCTTACCGCAGAAAAGTCCGAGAGTGCAAAGCGCAAAATAAAGTTTGAATAATCCCATTGTGAAGGAGGTGAGAGAAACGCCTATTCCATCATGCTGATGTTCTGCTGGATACTGAGCGAGATGCGCATCAGTGATACATCTCCAATAAACGCATCCTCAAATCTTCATTACACTTGGCCAAAACTTTAGCAAATTAACACGGAGAATTAAAGCAAGAATGAAAACTCCATCAGGCGAAAATTCAGCTTCTGGAGATGTAGAGTACTCTAGTGAATGAACGGTCAGTGGAGAGATGCAGGTGCGTCTGTCCTCCCTTACGACCAGAGAGAGCGAGCGAGCGAGCGAGAGAGAGAGAGAGAGAGAGAGAGAGAGAGAGAGAGAGAGAGAGAGATTGAACAAGCGTACCTGCAGCTCAAAAATCCTGCCATCTGCTGGTCATGCACATGAACATGTTTAGCCTATAAAAATTCACACAAAATTTGAAGTTTGCAGATACAGTACGCATACAATACCACAATAATAGCTTTTATTAAAAAAAAAGTTAACATTATTACATGCTCAAATAGCTCAAATAACCTTTATTCACAAGTCATTCATGAATTTTCCTATGGGAGACAGCTTGTTGGCTTTAAATGTGTATTTCTGTTTCATTAATTTTATGGTTGTTACAGTTAAGTGTTTACATTTCGCTAAAAAGCATTTAAAAAAAATCTTATTTTGTCTGAAATGTATGAAATCACCCACGTTTTTTCTTAAGGCTTAAGTAGCTTAAATTATTTCCTTTGAATGTGCGAGACTTCCGATTCATTAGCTGCTAAAGAATAACAACAAATAAACGGTAAAACTATCTGCGCTACAAACCAGTGTGTTTCTGATTACGATAATAAGTTACAGTAATATGATAACAAATACCGGTTTGCAATATCAAGCAGCAGCAGCATAATGTACTGTTCCTGTTCACCTGTCTTTGAATAACTGTGTATGAATAACTGGAAACCAATGACACCGGAAGTCTCGCACATTCAAGATACGAATGGCCGCGTAACACAGGTAAGAATAAAGTTATAAGACATCAAGGATTCTTAAAATTACTCTGATAATTTTATCAAATTTATGATAAGATAGCACACGTACGTCTGCAAGATGTCTCTTAAAGACTGAATGGTCTGGAAAGCATCTGCTGTCTACAAACATCTGATCTGACAGACGTCTGTAAGATGTAAGTGTCACACATTCTAAATCATAAACTTATTAAAGACATCTAATAAATGCCTATTTGACATCTAAAAGGAAACGTCTTATAGACGTATTGCAGATGAGCAAACACTTTAATAAATACGTCTTGCAGATGTAAATGCAGACGTCAAATAGATGTCTCCGTGATGATTTAACTCCTCCCCAACATGTTAATAAACTAAAATAACTAATGTAAACCAGTGGAGATGAACTGATTAAATATTCATCCACTAAAGGCATATGGACAATATTTTGTTGCTTGGATATCCAGAATTATGGTGCTCAGATAACTAAGACATGTTGCCATGGCATCTGCAGTGCATTTGCATATGGAAAGGGGTCAAAGAAGAAGGTCATGTGAGGCAGAGTTAATAATTGCTCGACCAATCAAACAGATCATGCATCCAACGTGCATTCTACGATGCGTGTGGCAGACTTGCAGCAGTGATACATGTAGCTCAGCATTGTATTAAAATGGCTGGCTTTCCGAAAATGCTAGTTGCATCTGTTATCTGTCTGTCCATGTGAATGCGGTTCCAACGCATTGCATTAAAAAAGAAAAAAGCAGGGAGTTTGTGTGTGCATGTGGCTATGCTGTGATAGCTCATGCATTATTAATGAATCATTTGGATGGCAAACCTAGAAATCTGATTACACGATCCTACCATCACTTATTATTTATTAGAACACTGTAGCTATATGCATTATATTAATCTAAATGCATATAAACCAGAAACCAGTGGAGAAAACAGAGAGAAAGAGAGCAAGAAACTGCTGGATGCCGTTGCACACACCTTTCAGTTTCCACAGTGACAGCTCAAGGCATCAGTTAGACAGAAGGCAGCCTAAAAAGTGATGCACAGGGAGGTAGCTGTCCTCCATATCAGTTCAGTCACTACATAACAACAAGTGTTTCAGACAACAGCCTGTCGGCATGACAATTTTTGTGGCCTCCAATAAAAGCAGCAGTTGGGGACTGCAGTATGAGTTCTGTGATCATTCTCTTAACTAGAGAGAAGAATACAAACAACATAGGACTTTATTAGATTAAGGGAGTGCTTTTTAAATATATTTCTAATTAATATCCCCAATGGTTAGGGCTTGTGAATGCTTTATATTTTATTTTGAGCCTTTCAACCTCTTCCGTCCCCTTTGGATGGTGGTGGTGATGTTAGTTGGTCACTCTGTAGCCTAAGTATTATTCCTGATACTCAGCTAACAGGGAACGATTTGGCAAGGTTCTCTCAAAGTTATGAGCACACATTCTTCCAGTAATTTGTCAGGTCTTTAATAATAAGGTTATAAAAAAAACTTTAGCACAAAAATGTGATTTCTACATTGTTCAGGGAATGTTTTGCCTGTACGATGTTTTAGTTTTGAATCATTTTTTTTAATGTTAATACTTAATGTTAGTTTTAATGTTATGAACGTTAATGTTATTTTAATGTTAGTGTTTCAGAATGCTCAAAGACCATTCAGAAGTAACATTCTTAAGTTTGTAAAATGACCAAGACTTCATAAAATATATATATATATATATATATATATATATATATATATATATATATATATATATATATATATACGGGACATTTTGAACATTCAGAGAGCATTCAAGAACACTTATGAGAGTGCCAATAAGATGTTTTTAGAAAATATTTTTGTGAGCTGAGTAGTGTGACCCCTGAAAAAATCCAGCTGAAAAAAAAGTTTAAACCACTCTAAGGTGGTTTGCTGGTCTCTCGACCTGATCAGGCTGGTCTTTTAGTGGATTTTATAGTGGCAGACCAGCTTAAACCGTCTAAAATCATCTCAAACCAAGACCAGCTTAGGCCGTTTTTTTTTTCTCCCAGATGTTTAGGAATTTGTCTTGGTGACAGAAACAACAACAGTCAGACAGTAAAAGAGTAAATAAAAAAAATTATCAAACAAGATAGCACAATATACCCCATGTAAAAAAAAAATCCACACCTCATAAAAATGACTAAAATGCACAAATTCAGTGTTATATGTTGCTAAGTGCTCAATGGGTCGTGTCTGTGTTTTTAATTAATCAGCACAAAGCCACCTAACTTAAGCAACCACTCAAAAACGACTGCAGATCCAACATGACTACTCTTCACCCAAACAACCACTCGCTGCTGTCTCCACTTCACTAAAGAACGAGACTCTCTAAACCTGTGAGAGTCACACACGGCTCTGCAAGTGCAGCATGAAAACACTTATCTGATGCACAAGTACAATCACAGAGGATGGAGTGTTATCCTGGTATCACAGGGTGGAGTATATCTCATCTTCTAAAGCTTAGTGCGTGTTCCTCAGCAGTCTGTGTCATTATGATACAAAGACAAATTGCACTGCGGCTATTAATGACTGTTACAATGCAGGCATTCATAAAGAGTACAACATAAGAACATAAAAGTGCTTGAACTGTATACTATTTAGGGTTCAGACATTATCATACACTGCAATAAATTATAAAACATTCTGAATGTACCATAGTGAAATATAAATATACTTAAATGTATTTCTAAGTATATAACAAATACATATTCATATTTATGTACGTAATAAAATACCCTGCAATTGTACTTTTAGTATACTAATTGGTATACTTAAAGTATACTAAATTGGAACAACTACTTTTGTACTTAATGCATTTTATTTGACCGGAAGTAGTGCTGAAGTCCAATTAAAGATGCACTTAGTATATTTTAATGTGCTAAAGTGGAACTACTGCAGGTATGCTTCAGGTACACTTTAAATATTTTGCTTTAAAGGCCGATATTATTAAAAAATCATACAATCCACATCAATAGTGACATTAAAACACATTTTAGACTTAATATTAAGAAATGTGCATTGTGCACAAGTAGTTCGCCAAATAAAGTTTAATAATATTTTTTGTATCATTAAGTCTTGACCTACCTGTCAGTAAATATGTTAACAGATTTGAACTATACTTAGTAGGAAATAAATGTATTTTAAAGATATTACTTTTTTACTAGGGTACTACCCATATAATAAGATAATAAATCAATCATATTAATTTTAAGATCAAAAGATAATATCAAACAATACTGTATAGAATAAGGGACAAATATTCAAAATGATTTGTTTGTTTAATGCTTGATAAGCAACACCTAAATAAGAAGCAAAGTTGGCTGTGCAACAATAAAAAGACATGCAATGCTGACATCTAGTGGAACAAATACAGACACACAATTTCTTATATATCTAACTGTATATTTATGGGACTAAATGGGAACACACACACACACACACACACTTTTGTTTTTGTGAATTGTGGGGACTTTCCATAGACTTCTATTACTTATATATTGACCAAACAATATTTTATATCCCCTAACCCAACCTTAACCCTAAACCTACCCCTTACAGAAAACATGCTTGCATTGTTACACTTTCAGGTAAACATCATTTACTATCCCCCCCCCCCCCTCCCCCCCTCATGGGGACTGCAGGCCATTCCCCACAATGTCAAAAATTTCAGGTTTTATATATATATGTGTGTGTTTGTGTGTGCGTGTGTGTACGCGTGTACTTGTTTATAATTATAGGATATAATCATAAGACCAGCTGTGTTGCACAACTGACCAAGACACACACACAGAGAGAGACACAAAACCCAGACAGAAGTGCCAGTACAAGGTGTTATACTGCTGGAACAAAAACAAAACAAAAATGCCTCAATTTATTTATTGCAAAATAATTCAGTTGCAAAGCATAAAGTTTGCATAATTTTAAAAGTAAATAAGAAACAAAAAGCATAATTAGGCGCTCAAAGCCCAAAATGATTCACATGCACATAACCTCAGCAATGACTGCTCATCTAAAAATCACTGCACAAAATCCACAATTCGACTCTGTAATGAATGCCCAGCTGTTGCGAACACTCTCTCTAATATTTTTCCTGTCCATGTTTGTTTACATCAGTTCACTGTACGCCATCATGATGAGCCATGTGAGCCAGTGCGAGCGGTCAAAGGTGAGTCTCATTGCTGCCACAACATTAGCGTGATTCAGTGATTCAGCAGCATGCTGCACACTACATGAACATGCAGCCAAACGTGAAGACCTCTGCCACCCTGTGTCATGTCATATTAACTAACTGCTTTGCTATAATACATTTTCCAAACACTTCGGGGGTGTCCCCTGCGGGCAGGTTCTACATAAGATCACATATGCAGCTTGCCAGATCAGCTGTATGCATATATATGCATATTTTTTTTGGCCCACCAGCAGTGTCTTCACTGTAGACCCTGTAAAAAGCGATGTTGCCTAATAAATCTGAACTGTGTACAGAATGCTATGCTGGACTGTCCACCCACAACCTTTCTGGGTGATGGAAATGTCAGACAAAGGCCACGCTTGTCTGCTGAGCAATACAGACCATTTTTAATAGTATTTGGACACTAATAAATACGAATTTAATATTTTGTAAAATGTCATCACATTAGCTAAGTTATCAAAGTGATTGGCATTTATTTACAAGAATTATAGCCTTTCAAACAAAAGATTTCACCAAAGATAAAGATAAAAAAAAGTATTTTAACTAGGGATTCACAGACATTAAAATTCTAAAATTAAAATTCAGAAATTGTCCATTACATCCATTATTTTCATGTTACAGTATTGCTGATAACATTATAATGTTTGTTACCATGATGTTTTTTTTTTTAAATAAAATGTTGTCAAACCCTATTGTACATAACTAATAAGAAAAAAAAGAAATAAAAAAAAAGAACACAGGCAATACTAGGAATGTCAATTTACAGTTTTTCACTGAAAAAAATATAAAAATTTGATATTTTACTTCCAAATACTGTCATTTTAACTGTATTTTACTGTAAAATTAAAACCCAAACTCCGGAAATGTTGGGACATTTTTTAGATCTGAATAAAATGAATTTGAAATCACATGAGCCAATACTTTATTCACAGTAGAACATAGATGACATAATCAAATGTTTAAACTTAGAAATGTTACAATTTTATGCACAAAATTAGCTAATTTCAAATTTGATGCGGGCGGGGGCATGTTTACCGTGGTGTAGCATCTCTCTTCTTTTCAAAACAGACGTCTGGGCATCGAGGTTATGCGTTTCTGGAGTTTTGGTGTTGGAATTTGGTCCAATTCTTGCCTGATATAGGTTTCCAGCTGCTGAAGAGTTTGTGGTCATCTTTGACGTATTTTTTGTTTAATGATGCACCAAATGTTCTCTATAGGTGAAAGATCTGGACTGCAGGAAGGTCAATTCAGCACCCGGACTCTTCTAATACGAAGCCATGCTGTTGTGATAGCTGCAGTATGTGGTTTTGCATTGTCCTGCTGACATACACAAGGCCATCCCTGAAATAGATGTCACCTGGAGGGGAGCATATGTTGCTCTAAAAACTTTATATACCTTCCAGCATTCATAGTGCCTTCCAAAACATGCAAGCTGACCATACCGTATGCACTTATGCACCCCCATACCATCAGAGATGCTGACTTTTGAACTGAATGCTGATAACACACCGGAAGGGCTCCCTCCTCTTTAGCTCGGGGGACATGGCGTCTGTGATTTCCAACAAGAATGTCAAATTTGGACTCGTCTGACCATAGAACACTTTTCCACTTTGAAACAGTCCAATTGAAATGAGCCTTGGCCCAAAGGACATGACGGCGCTTCTAGACCATGTTCTCATATGGCTTCCGTTTTGCATGATAGAGATTTAGTTGGCATCTGCAGATGGCAAGGTTGATTATGTTTACCGACAGTGGTTTCTGGAAGTATTCCTGAGCCCATTTAGTAATGTCAATGGCAGAATCATGCCGATGAGTGATGCAGTATTGTCTGAGGGCCTGAAGACCACGGGCATCCAACAAAGGTCTTCGGCCTTGTCCCTTACGCACAGAAATTTCTCTGAATCTTTTAATGATGTTATGCACTGTAGATGATGAGATTTGCAAAGCCTTTTCAATTTGACATTGGGGAACGTTGTTTTTAAAGTATTCCACAATCTTTTTACACACTCTTTCCCAGATTGGAGAGCCTCTTCACATCTTTACTTCTGAGAGACTCTGCCTCTCTAAGACATCCCTTTTATAGCTAATCCTTTTACAGACCTGATGTCAATTAACTTAATTAGTTGCTAGATGTTCTCCCAGCTAAATCTTTTCAAAATTTCTTGCTTTTTCAGCCCTTTGTTGCCCCCATGCCAGCTTTTTTGAGACCTGTAGCAGGCATCAAATTTGAAATGAGCTCATTTAGTGGATAAAAGTGGAAAATCTCATGTGATTTGAAAGTCTTTTAGTTTTCATTTTATTCAAATTTTAAAAACGTCCAAACATTTCCGGAATTTGGGTTGTACTTTAAATGTCTCATTCGATTTATATATATATATATATATATATATATATATATATATATATATATACCATATGTAATAAGTGAACTTGTGTTAAACAATTAACGGGTTTTTAACACAGCATTTTTATAGTTTTTACTGTTAAAATTATTATCTTTTTTACACTGTATTAAATGGGAGTGAATTATTACTATTATTATCAAAAGCTTGATGAAAGAAAAATCAAAATAAAATTGGTGTAGAAACAATTTTCACTCAGAAATTAATAGTACATTTCACATGTAAAGATTACATGCATTGTAATACACAAGTGCATTACAATTAGACACATTTAATTAGTTTTCATGTTATAAACACACTGTAGCTCCAAATCTGCACCTGCTCTAGCCATTCATTTTCATTTAAAGGTTTTAATAGAACACAATTACACCATGGTGTCATACCCAATTTATTGTAATATTAAACCAGACTCATCATTTTTGGATAGATATATAACTTTTAGAACTTACAGCTACTGCCTATGAAAGACGGCAAAGGAGGCATATAGGCGAAGATGTTGATCTATTATGAGCCGGACATGAGCCTGGCCTTCAGTACATGTGCAGTTTTCAAGAGGTCGGGAAACAACATTGTGTAATTAGCCGGATAATTCTAAGAAATCGTTCCAAGTAGTTTTTGGAATGTTCTCATGTTTAAAAGGCTTCCAAATGCACTGATGCTATTTATGTGCATATATGGACTATACTGAGAGTCAACAGTATACTTCAAAGTGCATTTGTCCATCTTTTTGCGTGTTAATGGGTGGAAATATTACTCTGGCATTTAGCCACTCAATGTATGATTCATAATGACTTTTCATAAGTACTTTCTTTGCGATTGAATTATGACTGAAGTTCCCATTTAGACTTCTGCAAAGTTTGTCATATTAAATGCTTCATAATTATCATTAGGTCATTGGTAAAGCATATGATGGCACTGACTTGGCACATATTTACATTCACTTCAAATGGACATCAAGCAATGATGTTCACATTTTCAAGAGAAGGGTCCACATGTACTCTCGTCTCGAAGAAGTTTACCAAAACAAATTGGATATGGACATACAGTTGCTGTCCATGGTGCTGGATCCTCTTAGCCTTTCCATTAGAACAGAAAAACCTGAAAAATATTCCTTAATCAACCCATTTATTCTATTGTTACGGTGACAGCACTAATGACCTTTGGGAATATAAGAAAGTTTTGTGTTCAGTTTGTCATTATATCAAAACTGAATCCAACAATCTCTGTTTTGTAGCATTTGATTTCCCTGTTAATGTGTTACTCTAAATAAAATAAAAGAATAAATAAATACTCCAGTAATTCTAAATGGGACTTGTCTGATTAATTTGCCAAACCCTTTCTTTGCTTTCTTGTTTATGTTCAATAACATCCATTCAGCTTCCAAACCATTTGTCCTATGTAGGGTCATGGGTAAAATAAATAAATAAATAAAATACTGCTAAACTGAACACACAAGTAATGCTAAAAGGGAATTTCTGTTTGTAAGTTAAACAATTTGCTAAATAACTCCAATATATATATTCTTTTCACTTCTGTTTTTGTGAGTTTTTTTTTTTTTTTTTTTTTTAAGAAATGTACAACTTTTAGTGCTTTTACAAAATCAAATGCTAAAACATTCATACTTAAAGGATTAATCATTAACTAATGATGAAAAGGGACTGAGAGAAACAGTGGAATGTTGTCTTGCATTAAACAAATGTTGCGTAACATGAATAGACCGCATGGAGCCCCGCCGGGTGTTTGGGTCTGATTTTACAGCCACGTTGTGTTGTGTGTGAACAGAGACTGACTCATTAATTCTGCTTAACCTCACGTGGAGACAAAATACCTGAAATATACACTGCTTTGACCCCTATAACTTCCACCAAACCCAACAACTGTCAGCATAAAAAAGACTGGGTAGGACTTTTCAGCATTAAAAAAAAAAAAAAACAGATCTTGTATGAAGTTGTCATCAACCTAATTTAGAGATTTTTTTTTTCTCCCACAGGCAAAAATCGTGTTTTGTGGATCAATTAATTAAACACATTAATGATGGCAGAGCTCATTTCTTTCATAATGTTCTTGAACAGCATTGAAAAACAATATATAGTTTGGGGTCAGAAAGATTTTATTTTTTTTATTAAAGAAACAAATATTTTTATTCAGCAAAGATGCATTAAATAGGTCTAAAATAAATGCTGTTCTTTTGAACTTAAATCTACCCCTTCCTGCAAAAATATGTATCAACACTGATAATAATAATAAATGTTTAAATCAGCATATTAAAGTGATTTCTAAAGGATCACTGAAGATTGGAGTAATGATGGCTGGCAATTCAGCTTTGCCATCACAGCAATAAATTATGTTGTAAAATATATTAATGAAGAATATTTCACAATATTACTGTTTTTGTTTTTTACTGTATTTTGGATCAAATTAATGAGACTTCTTTTAAAAACATGAAAAATTCTTGCCAACCCCAAACTTTTTCAATGGAAGAGTAAATACTTTAGCAACAAAAGAAATCTATTTTTAGTTGTAGATAGAGTTTTATCCAGTCACCTGATCTCTATAGCTTCTGTCAGCATGTTTCACGCATATCATCATATAAAGTGGCATTCTGTCCACATACTATTTTCATCCCTGAACATTTGAGAGAACAACTCACTGTTTTATGACAGTTTGTAAGATTTGGTATCTAATAATAGTCCCCCTGTCTGTGTTTGACCCATATCCAGCTGTCTGACGTCAAAGTTCCATCCAGTTTAACGTCGACTTGTCATAGCCACACATATCGTGCCTTGAGGATCGGGTGGTGTATGATGGTCGTCACAGTGGTACTGAACATTCAACCACACTAACACAAATGTCTGAGGTCAAATGTATCTTATCGAGCACATGCAGCAAGACATGCTGAATTCAAATACAAAGGGATAAAGGAAAAAAAGCAAGATCATATTTGCCCCATCAAACATCAAATTCCAACAGTTGTTGGCTTTTGTCAGATCAGTGTGTTCACCCCAAGTGCACTGGGCCTTAAAAAACAGAAACGGTGTTCACTGTGACTCAAAATTACGGTGCCCGCGAAGTGACATGGTAGGTTCACTTAGTTTTGTTGTGGCCACGTCATCATAACTCGTGGGAACGTGATATTAAGTCGTGGCCACGAGATCATTTTGTCGAGGTAACGACATCTTTATGCCGTGGCCTCAAGATGTTATGTTGAGGGAACGACATATTTTTCTCGTGGCCATGAGTTCAATGCGTAGACAAACCTGCGTGACCATAGCAACCCGGGATTATCAGATATTATCATAAAACTTTTTTATTAACATTAAACATTTAATTTAATATTTGTATAGGCTATTATTATTATTATTATTGTTACTACATTAACTTATAGGGTTATTTTTTTTATTTGTTATATATGCTTATTACCCTTTTCAATTTGTGTATCACTTTAACTAGTTAACGTTTTGTGTAATTATGCTATATTTGCAAATACTGTTAACGCTTGATAATTATGCCAACAAAGTTTTGACTTTATGATTGTATTTATTCCCGTGTGCCTATAGTCTATGCCTATGGTCTATTACTTAGCAGAAATAAAATGAAATATAGCCTATGTTAAATTTAAACTGCATTCCAGTAAAAATTCCAGTTAGCATAATCAAAGCTTTATTGCATGTCGAGCATTTATAGTAGGCTGTTATTTACAATTCAGAATGCTAAGTAAAAAGATCGAAATGAAGGGAAAAAACGAATATAAATGAATATCAAAATATAACCAACAATAATAGGCTAATAATAATAATATACACATATTACGGGAAAAAGACGATCAGTTGATGGATTTACAAGACTGTGGAATGGATAAAAATGTTTTCTTGTGGACCTATTTTGTTTTATGCACTTTATGTAACATTTCATGATAAACTGTAATAATCATAATCAAATGTAATCATAAACTGATAATGCTGACTATGGCACGTAATACAGTCCGGTAGCCATCGTAATCATTTAATAATGTAATTTCTATAATAATTAGTATAATAATTGCTATGGTCACGCAGGTTTGTTTACGCATTGAACTCGTGGCCACAATAAAAAATATGTCGTTCCCTTAACATAAGAAGTCGTGGCCACGAGAAATGGATGTTGTTCCCTCAACATAATATCTCGAGGCCACAACATAAGGATGTCGTTACCTCGACAAAATGATCTCGTGGCCACAACATAATATCACGTTCCCACAAATTAATATCTCGTGGCCACAACATATTATCACGTATCCACAAGTTATGATGCCGTGGCCACCACAAAACTAAGTGAACCGACCATGTCACCTCACGGGCACCGTACAAAACAACACTCAAAACAATTCTATTTTCACTCTCTTCCTATTTCATACCTCATGAACATTCTCTATTTTTTTTTTTGTCAGCATATACATAGTTAACATAGTTCATATATACTGTAGTTCTCTTATCCTCTTCTCCAAATTATTTTTATAGAATGCTCATCAATATAATATAATGTAATACAGTATAATATAATAACATGTATATGTATACATGTATCAATTATTTAATCCCCCCCCCCAACTACTTAATTTAATGGTAAAACACAAAATATGCAATAATTTATAATAATGTCATCTAATGAATAATATAATATATATACATATACATATATAAAATAAGTTTTAAATAAGTTTTTCTACTTCATTTAATGTTACAATGCAAGAAAAATGCATTATTTTATTTACTATATATTATATATTTTATTTTTCTCCCAATAACTTTTTATATATTTTTTTTTTAATTAATTCATGTAATTATAATATTTAATTAATATTTTGTATTTTGCAGTTATTGTTTTAATTGCAAAATACAAAATATGCAAAAGATAAAATGATATAGTAATAATAATAATATAATGAATAATAATATAATATAATAATT